>JAMKCH010011472.1:0-67552 GCA_023653785.1 Ophioderma brevispina
AGAATTACCAGGAAATGGAGTTTGGTACTGACTGTCTTCGTAGCAGCTGAAAAACGTTGGCACAGTAGCAAATGAGTAGCTTCTTGAGCCCTACAATCGCTGCCTTATTTCCCACAGGTTCCCAAAGAACTGGAGGAAAGCACATGTTATAGCACTCCTAAAGCGAGGGAAAGATCTATCTAACCTCAAGACTAATATTACTTATCAGCCATACCTACAACCTCTTTGAACGTCTCCCGCTCAACCGTATCGCACCTGTGATAGACGAACAACAGGACAAGCAGGTTTCCTGCCAGGCTAATCAACAACAACAAAGTTCTCATCCTAACTCAACACATCGAGGATGGTTTCGAGAAGGGGGTGTTTCCGTAACCTGACCCATCTGACACACTTTCTTTTCTGACGCACTTATGAATTCGGAGACTTTAACGGAATAAACCTGTGCTTTATTCCGTGAAGGGCTTCCGAATTCATAAATGTGTCAGAAAAAAAGTGTGTCAGATGGGTCAGGTTACGGAAACACCCTCGAGAAGGTTTGGTCACTGGAGTCGTCACCGTCGATCTATCAGCAGTTTATGACACTGTTAATCACAGATGCTTATTCCATTAGATTTTGGAACTCCCCAAGGACATCCGCTTGACTGAACACAACTTAGGGCAGTTTCCAGAGCGTTTTCGACCAGGTATTGAGGTCAAAGCGATTTTATTGCTTTCTCGTGAACAAGAAAATAACATGACCTCCCGACTGTCACCAATTTCAATTAAAAAATTACGCGGACCGCATAATTAGGATTTCCCCGAAATAGTTTATTTCATATGCAAATTAGCTCATTAGTTTTAACCTGCAGATTTCAGCACCATAGGTCATCATGGTCTACCACCGGACGTACCAAGTTTAAAGTTCATGGGTATTTACATGCATACGGACAAACACACATACATACATGCAGGTATAAGCCACCCATTATTATGTGAGCAAAGAAGTCAACAAATTGACAAAACGTTTGTTAAAAAGCCGATTTTTATCTGTATGGCTGGTTTAGTTAAGTTTGGAGATTCTTTTTTAAATTTAAAACTGCCATTTCAAGACATGTAGATTATTTACCACAAAATTCCTTGAGTTAGTTAATTAAAAACATTCAACTGCACCAATTTTCCAACATAACATCGAGAGAATAATAACAGAAATTATTGACTCTTTGCTTAAAGAAGAAAGTTTCAAGATTTACATAAGAGAGATGTAACCTTTAGGTATTTAGTCAATTTAATAATAATCATTATAAAAGTGCAAGAGCTTTATCCTTTATGAATGAATCATGCTTTAATATTTTTACAATGGATTTTCCTTGAGCAACTAGCAACTTGATTGAGTTCAAACAATCAATAACGGGAGTTGAGTTCAATCAATGTGCCACACTCAATTCATGAAAAGTGGCCCAAGGGTTATTACATGTTTTGCTTAATTTGTTATAACCTTTGAACAAAATTATTTAAGCATTTGCTGTTTCAAGAATTGCTTAATATGGATTTTTCCTGAGGTCAATTGTAGTTTTTATAGGTATTACACGAATAACCTTTTGTCAGTCCACTGAAGTGTTATATTGTCGTGCTAGTCTTGTTCAGGTACGCTTTCTTTCCTTGAGATGTAAAGCAAAGCCATGCATTGCGGCCTATACATCCTGAGGGTATATGTACCCTAATATTTTTGATGCTAGGGAGGCAATCGATCACCCGCATACCCCCTCCCCATGTTTAACGGCCCGTTCATGTGTTTTGACCAAAATAACCCTCATATTTTGCATAATAGTTTACAAATGGTAAGTTCATTTGCGCGCTCTTCAACGCGCATTTTTGTTCTAAAATTACAATTACATAAATTTTAGCGTCTATATGGCAACAAACCTACTTTAGGCGCACTGTCACTCCACATGTGCTAGTAAACGGTTCTTGTCAGTAACACCGTTTCATTCATACTTTTCCTCAACCCCCCTCCCATGTCAAAAAGAAATTTATGGCCACTGGACTTGAGTTAGAGATATGTGTATACATCCTCCTGGAACATTCCCGTATTCTCTTATGAGCGTTTGTATTTATACCAAATTGGGGGTTTAGTCCAGCCTAAACCGTATAGAAAGATGGTCTTATGCAGGAGAAATAATTTTTGAACCTACGCATTTCATATCTACGAATCACTCTTTTTTACTAAGGACTACTACATTGATACATTCCCGCGATCAAAGAGCGGAGGCGGTACCCGAGCACCTTGTTCATTCTGCATTTAATATCGTTTGAATCGTCCGGCGGAGAGATAGTATATTTTGCGCCAACCTTTTTAAGGCAGCAGCCCCGGTGTTTTTCCACTCGTGGGTGATTTTACCGAGAGCGGCTGTCCGCTGGAGCGAGCTAAAAATGTACGGGTGCCGTATGCGAAATCTGGAATTTGATCTAGGTACGCTTTTGGGTAGCGTTCCATTGGTTGTGTACAAAAACATAGCATGCGCAGATGTCAAAAAAGCGGGCCTGTAGCGGCTGGGGGGCCTGGCTCGGGACCAGAACGTATATATATGAGAAGGGTGATGTTCAGATAGAAAAAGGGATAGGCGAAAGGCGCATATTATATTGGTTTTTGAGGAGAGCGCACGCTAAAGCGCGATTGCTTCTGAGCGATTTTCCAGACGCTTTACCCGCTGGAGAAAAAGAGAGAGGTTTCGGTATCGCCGAGCTTCTGTCTGATGCCGTGTCATCCGGTCCATGGTTTTTTTGCGAAAAATACGATAGGGTTCCGGTAAGAGAGAGTTCAAACCCGCGTAAAAGGCGGTGCAACCATACTCGGTATCGCCGATCTTCTGAGGCCGGGTCATCCGGGCCATGGTTTTTTTTGCGACAAATCGATAATAGTTCCGGTGATTAGATTTTTTCAAATCCGCGTAAAGAGCGGGAAACCATACTTGGAATCGCCGAGCTTTTGCAGCCCCGGTTATTCCGGGCCATGGGTTTGCGACAAATACTGGTGGGTACAACACGACCTTGATGCGGATGAATTTAGATGAATGTAATCCAGTGCTACCTGTTGCAACTCGAGTCTCCGGCGAGTAAACTGGAGCCCCCCGCACCTCGGTGTGGATGGAGTCTCCTGGACACCTTCCCGAAGGAAAAACATCTAGCAAGGTATCCACACTATCTTGTAGCCCATCCCATAGGAACACCAAACATTAGAGCATTTGGAATTTTTTCTTAGTATGAAATTTTTTCTTTTCTGGATTTCTAATGTTTGTCCAAATTTTTAGTATAACTTTTTAAGTTTTGGTGACAACCGGTCTTAAAATCCTAGCCTCGGTTGTTTTCGCGTAGTTTTAGGGTAGGCTTTCCGTCAGGGGTTTTGGTTGTAAAAAATAGATTTCAAATTTGCATAGCCCCTAATACACTTTTTATTTTTCAGGTATTGTGGATTAGCAAGTACGAGGTGACTGATAGGGAAGCCCGTTTATTAGAGACGACTTGACCACTCGGGAAGGAGAGGTTTTTCAATCAATTATACAAACGGATATTAGCCCCGCTAGTAATAGCGAACAGAATCACAATCCCACTCTAAGTCCAAAAAAATTAAAGAAACTGTCTTACTGTACTCTGGTTCGTCCTCGTGTCTAGTACGCTTCTGTGGCATGGGATCCATATACCAAAACTCTGTCACCAAATAAATAAGATTCCCAGAAACGCAGCTCGCTTTGTCTAAAACAACAATGACCGCACACCAGGGACAATCACAAAAAATCCTCAACGAGCTTGAATGGCACCCTCTTGAACTTCGCCATCAAATTGCCAGACTCTCTCTTATTTACAAAATCAAAAATAATCTTGTGGATATCCCCAGTGACCGGTACCTGACCCCTGTGACCCGACAAGGCCTCCGCCATGCTAATAGCTGCAACTACCAAATTCCATTTAGTCGTCTCAACATTTATAAGAACTCATTTTTTCCTCGTACAACCAAAGATTGGAACTCTTTACCACAACATATCATCGACTCTCCAAGCATAGAGACTTTCAAAGTTAATTGTATGAACTACTTATAATCACCATCAACCCCCGCACATGCTTGGCTATTATGCTCAATTGATGAGCCCAGCCAAAAATCGAGCAGAAGCAGAAGCAGAAAATAGACGATGATAATGTGGAATCAGATAATGATACTAAAACTCCCAAAAAGTCCAAACAGCCCAAAAAGGCTAAACGTGTAAGTCTCCGCCTAGCTGAAAAGCAGGCCGCAGCGGCGGCGTTCGCAGAAGCAGTCGCCGCAGCTGAATCACAACCTAGTGCATCACCAAAGGTTGTGAAGAAAAAGAAAAAATGACCAGGAAACGGCCTGTCACTGCGGAAAGCCAATCGCAGAAGCCCTCAGGCACTGACAGTTCCACTGACGATGATGACACGTCCTCAAGCAAAAGAGTAAGGAGACGAGCCAAGCCCCAAAATGACAGTAATGAAGGCTAGTAAGTTCAAGTCAGGTCCTCACACAGGTACAAGAGTCTCCGAGTAGAGCACGTGGCCGAAGGCCAAGCACCACAGGCAAGGCGATTTCTAGTGAGAACGCTCAGTCTCCGAGTAGAGCACGTTCCAATGACCAATCATCACAGCCAACAAATCATGATACGCTAAAGTTTTCAAAGCAGTATTTCACAAGTTTTTCATGCCACTCCAGCCCACCAAAGCCGATTCAAAAAATATGGCCCATGGAGAGTCTGCCTTCCGTTCATGCAATTTCCTTACACCATCTTATCAAAATCCTGCAGACACAGTTATGAGATCACTAAGAGTGAGCGAGCACTCATTATACAATAGATGGCTCACATATCTTTACGGATAGATCTATACCTCCGTAGCATTGTGGCAAGGATCTCCTCAACAGGAAACAAACCTTACGGGTGCCATCAAGTGAGCTTCGAAAGGGTTGCCTCAAGCCTTAAAAAAGAAAAGCCCCAAAATCGTCCGCCTAGCAAAGACTGAGAGAGGGACATTCTACTCTAGGCAGAACAGCAATCTGACCTTTACAGTATGGAAAGACAGTAGTATCTTGACAGTCCTATCCTCCTTCTACCATGCTTTCCGTGACGCCGGACAAACAATCAAAAGAAGAATTAGTATAGATGGCGTAGAACCTAGGAGAACCCATGAAATCAAAGCCCCACCACCGGTCTTTGGATACACCGAGAACCTAGCCGGTGTAGACAGAAGTGATCAATTACGTTCATATCACTCGCTAGCACGAAAGAATCAGAAATGGTGGACTCAGATTTTATTTTTCCTGGTTGAATTAGCCGCGTAAACGCCTGGATATGCTTTAAGTTTGGCAAGCCAGATGCTGTTGATCATTCTAATTCAGACGATCCCGCACCCCGTTCAGAACAGCAAAAAGTCCATGCCCTCGCCATTCAAAATTCACCCTAGAAATAGCCATGGGACTGATAGCCGGATTTGTAGAGGGTACCAAATTCAATAGGACCCAACCTCCTGGACCTGTAGATCCCTGGCAAGTTCGCAACAGATTGGTGAAGAAAGCAGATGATAAGTGTACCTGCTGCAAATACAGCCTGGACCACAATATCAAGTCTGAGGGTGACTGTCGATTTCGTTTGAGTGTGAAGCGTGTGGAGTAGCCCTGTGCCAAAAAAGGAACTGCTTCATCATGTAAGAGCCTACACATTTTTTAAATCCTCAACATATAAAAATTCTCGAAGATCGGCGACCTAATAACCTAAAACAACAAAAAAATAAGCATATTTTCTTTTCTGTTGATTTGATTTTGGTTTGATTTTCTTTGACATTAGGTATCACCACGAACATGGAGTAGACGAAATTGACCTAGAGTTAGAAGATGTGTGATTCTAATCGCCACGTACTTGAACCTTTTATTTTCAGAGGTAATTTCATTTCATTTCCGTTGTTCTTTAGAGAGTACGGCGAACCCCTGTTCTCATTTGTAGTTGCTCTTTTAGTTCTTATTTCGAACCCCTGCTCAAATTTTCAATTTATTTTGCATTTTCAAAAGTAGGCCGCAAAATTACTCACTTTACTAAATCAAAATATTATATTTGGCTTTCAGTGTCTCCTCTTTGCGACCAGGGAAGACGCTACCATGAGAACGGGTTCTACCAGGCTTGACTGGGCAGGTTTTCTACCAAGGTTTTGATGGCTACCGGGTGGTACTTGTGATGACGCTACAGATTGGGCTGAGGTTGCACCAAACTTTGATATTGCGCCATATTTATAAATGTTAGTGGTTCAATCCAAAAAGTAGCTAAAAATATAAGTGAACCACATTATCCGTAAACGGATAGAGACATTAGGAAAAAATTCTAAGTTTAGTGTTTGTTTTCTATTGCACGTGGCACTGCACGAAACAATGTGGCTTATATGATCCTTTTGGAACTTTTTGGAACTTCTTGTTTGTTTAGGACTTTTCATGATCAGTAAGCCACAAGCGCAAATTCACTCAAGAAACAAGAAAGAAGATAAAACAATGCAAGTAAACTCAGAAACCCCAAGAATGAAATACAGCACACTGTTTTTGGGACATAACCTTTTTCACACCTTATTCTGAGACACTAAGATTGTGGTAAAAGTGAACCACATTATCAGTAAACGGATAGAGATAAAAGTAGGAAACATTTAAATGTTGTTTGTATTCATGTGCACATGTGGCACTGCACGAAACAAGGTGGCTTTTCTGATTCCTTTTTTCGGAACATGTTGAGATATTTTTTCTCATGATCAGTAAACCCACGCACAAAATTACTCAAGAAACAGTAAGTAAGTAAAGCAATGCAAGCAAAAAATCAGTTAAAACAATGAAACCATACCACGCTGATGTTTTGCAATTATTTTTTTTGGAAAATTGTTACATGACACCTTTTTCCAGGATCAGGACCTGTGTATCATTCACTATAGGCCGTGTGTTTAAAACCAAATTGAGGGGGAAAACATTCATGAATGTTTTAGTAGGGATTTGCCTCGTTCTATGTTTAGGGCATATGTTTTGTTCGCTATAGGCCTGTCATACTTTCAACTGCCGTGTCCGCCGACGTTAGAGAAGGACAAAAAGAGATGCTAAAATGAGGGGGAAAAGATTCATGATGTTTTTAGTCGCCAATTTGCCTTTGTCCGTGATAGGGCATGTGTTTGTTCGCTCTAGGCCTTGTCTATACTTCACCTGCCGTGGCCCTGCTACGTTAGAGAATGCAAATCGGGAAGCAAAAATTGAGGGGAAAAGATTGAGGAATGTTAGCCGCCTATTTGCTTTTACATGTAAGGACATGCATTTTCATTAAACAGTACTGTTCCTGGACTGATGAAAAGGAAAAGATGCAGGTGAAAAAACATTCATCAATCTTTCCCCTCAATTCTGGCATCTTGAATTTGCATTTTTAAGGCTTAGACGGGGTTGGGCAGCGTTTTTTTTTTTTTCTTTTTCAAAGTTTCGCTGCGTGGCCCGGCTTGGTGAAAAAAGTTTGGGTGCCGTGGCCCTACTTGTGAAGTGTTTCGCTCCGTGGACCTGCCATGTGACGTTTCGCTGCCGTGGACCTTGCCCGTGAAGGTTCGCTGCCGCCCCCCCGGGCCACCCTGCCACGTGTGAAAACTTTCCATGCGTGCCCGACTTGGTAGAATGTGTACCTTTACGGACGCATTGTGCGGTAGGGGTCCTTCATTTGGCAGGAGGGATTACCCGATCCTGCTGACAAATGGTCGGCCACATGCCGGCTTTCGCAAAACCTATCAGAATGGCGCGATGAAGGCAACCCATACCGTTGCAATTAGAGATTAAGTGCCAGCCCAGTATCTGACTGTAGTCCTAGCCAGTAGGCTGAGGTTAAGTTATGATGCGAGCGAAAATCCGGCCTGTAGCGCCTAGGGCCTGGTTCGGGACCATAACGTATATATATGAGGGTGGGTACTTTACTCTCTTAACGTGGCAAGGGCCACGGCAGCCATTTTTACCTGGCAGGGCCACGGCAGCGACTCGACTGGGCATGGACACGGCAGCGAAACACTTTACCTGTGTACCGGTGAATCCCACTGATCTCTAACCAGGACGCCCTTGGGCAGAGAGGGTATTGTATTATTGCGCAAACATTTTTTCCGTAAGCAGACGGGGCGTTTTCCACTAGTAAGTGATTTTACCGATGGCGGCTCTCCGCTTAAGAGAGCAAATAGTGGACAAGTGCCGTAGGCGAAATATGGATTTTGATCTAGGGAAGCTTTCGGTAGCTTTACATGGGGTTGTGTACAAAAGGTAACGATGCGTAGAGGTCGAAAAGGCCGGCTCGGTAGGGCTGGGCCCGGCTTGGGAGAGGGATGGTATGTCTGGATACGAGCGTGACTATTCACGACAGCGAATTACGGTAAGAGGGGAAGGGGGACATGACCCGGTTCCTTCCTCTTTACAAAGAGATCACCCAAGATCCAATAGGTACATGTTGGGTGAAAAAGTGAGTGGACCGCTGCCCTGGTCTTTAGCGGAAGTGGTTCTTGGGAGATTGTGCATCAATATTGATCCGGCAGTTCACAATAATATTACTGTTAGCTGATTTAGAGGTAAAGATGATGTGGCTAGGCAAATAGGGGATCAACCGCCTACACAAGGGCTGAATAGCTCAGCTGGTAGAGCACTGGTCTCGCAATCCAGAGGTCGCGGTTCAAATCCCGCTTCAGCACCAATGATCTTTACTCTCGTGTAGTTTATATATATCTATATATGAGAAAATTGGAGCTACTTAAACCTTTGTGAATTACTGGCATGAAGAAATAAATACAAATATGTGAGAAATTGCTGACAGCGCCGACGTCCGCGCTTGTCATATATATATATATATATAATATATATATATTATATATATATATATATACAATATATGTGGTTGTGTGTGTGTAACTGACTGGTCCGCCGTTTGACTGCGTAGTGCGTATTCAAGGGGAGGGCAGGCTGCCGAGATTCTGGGCGAACAAGGCATGATATAATGTTGAACCACGCAAGTCAACGGTTATTATAAAAACCCTTTACGACAGCCAGACCGATCCTTAACTGAGCGAGTCCTATCGCCGTGTTTTTCCGGGTACGATGTTGCATGGTGAACATAATGGCGGGGATACCTGTGAAAAAGACCTGCCTAATTCTAACGCGGTTGACAGGTCCTCGGCACCGCTCGCCTGGATGCGAGGAAGGGGGAATTATTGTAGGCCATAATGTTGATCCTGCGAGTGGTCTTAATGCTTACCCATGGGTAGGTTCTAGCCTTGGCGTGTGTGGGTACGCTTGGCTCGTGCACCGATGACATTGTTCATTGGTATTTGAACGCATAGCGGTCCGGGCCAGGGGGAGCCCGGACCCCGTTCGTCTGAGGGTCGCTAAATACGAGAAATCGCGTATGCGGTAACACGCAGACGCGGGCTACGATGGCAACCGCATCCGTAATCTGCGCCCGTGCAAGCGGGTGCGGACACTAGATGCGAGCCTTAAAGGAGTCCATAGAAAGCGGCACCTCCTCCACAACCTGTCTGTGTTCCGTGCCGAGAGGCGCGGCTGGACGGTCCGGGTGAGGCAGAACCAGCGAAAATTGCGCCAGCGTTCTGACCGGTAAATCCCTACGGACCGCCTGGAAAGCTCTGGGACGGGGGTGAAGGTAAGGTGCCGCCCGAATGGTTCCGAGGCGCTCGGGCTTGAAAAGCGCTCCTGTCGTGTGCCGGCGCGGCCTGTTGGCTGCAAGAGGAACCGACACCTAACATTCTCAATGTCTTTATGACTCGACCTCAGATCGAGCGAGATCACCCGCTGAATTTAAGCGGAGGAAAAGAAACTAACCAGGATTCTCTCAGTAGCGGCGAGTGAAGCGGGAAAAGCCCAGCGCTGAATCCCCACATTCAAGCAGCGTGACGGAAATGTAGCGTATAAGGAAGCCGCGACTTACCGGTGACGGAAGGCCGATGTCCTGCTGAGTGAGGACCTTGTGCTGTATGGCAAGTCTTAGGCTTTCGAGAGTCGGGTTGTGATGAATGCAGCCCTAATATGGGTGGTAAAAAATCCATCTAAGGCTAAATACAAAGCAAGAGCCAATGCTCCTCCGAAACAAGGAATCGACGGAAGCCGGCGTGAAGATGTAACCATGACTGAATACTTACCCCGTTGCAATGAAAGTACTGTTGCAAAACTGGAATTGCAGGGGACCGGGAAATGAGGCATAGCTGTAACGCCGGTGATCGCCTCTTGCCAGTTAGATGGGAACTGGGGCTAATCTCAGATCCACCAGGCTGCGCCGTCGTTCGGGGCACCGGATGATTCCGGGCGACCGTGATTGACCGATAGTGTTCTGATCAGGGCGAGTATGCTTGAGGGTTTGAGCTATGAAAGCAGGACTGGTCACCACCTATAACTCACTTTGAAACACCAGAGCAAGAGGGAGTGTTCTGATCAGGGCGAAATGCTGGAGGGGTCTGAGCTATGACCTCATTTCTTGTCCTCTGCAATCCCTGTAGGAGTAATGGTGGTACTAATGCAATGATTCTCCTAGTGACACAGTATCCATTGGACTTCTGTTGCATTGAACGTGGTGCCCCATGAAACGCCAAGGTTTGGTTGTAGACATAACGGTTGGAAATGAGGATGCTACCGGTTTGATCGCATGATTTTAGCTACCGTTTGATCGCACGATTTTATTACTAAACTAGCTACTAACTAGCTAACCGTTAAATGAGCGTCCGCCTGCTTAGTTGGGCGAGGATATACCGCATTACCGCTAACACGGTACGTGTTTTTAGCTTTTAAAAGTAGGACGCGGGTCTTTATGGCCGGTAGGAGTTTAGCGGGTCTTTCTTGCAAAGACCTGGGTCTTTATGGCCCCCAGGGCTTAGTTGTTAGTCGGTAGGTTTAGGGCGCAGGTTTTGATGGCCGGCAGGGATTTAGCAGGTCTTTATTGCTAAGACCTGGGTCTTTATGGCCCGCAGGGCTTAGTTTTGAGTTGGTGTGATGGGTTCTTTCCTGGGTTTTGTTATCTCCGAAGGAGTCACGAGGAGTTTCTTTCCATGGAAAAAAAAATACAAGAATGCCGTGGCCCTGCCACGTTCTTTCTTTAAACAAAATACATAGGCCAGCCTGACGTGGCCTTGCAACGTCGATTGTGATAAGTTATCGAACAAACCGGCCAAAACATGAGGGTAATTCTTTGCCTAAAAATGTGCTAGTGCAGGAGGTGTAAGTTGGCAAAGACTACACTCAATCTGGTTTGTTGTTCGCTTATTCTATCACAACGACCGGGGCAGGGCCCCGGCTAGGATAGGGACTTGTATTTGTTAAAGAAACAAACGGTGCAGGGCCACGGCATTGTTGATGTTTTAAAGCATTACAAGTTCAAGCCGCCGTGGCCCCTGCCACGTCGTTGTGATGATGTTAGCGAACAAAAACGGCCAAAAATGAGGGTAATAACTTTGCGACAACGTGCTATTGCATTAGGCGTAATGCTTTAGCAACGAGTTCCCCTCGGTTTTTGGGCGGTTTGTTCCGCTAATGCATTTTTGCGCCCACCATTTGTGACTAAGTCAAGAGACGACAGCTTGTTCGCTCACGGTAGTTAAATACGCCAAAGACAGGAAACATGACCCGGTTCCTTGCCTCGCCAAGAGACCACCCTAAAATCCAATAGGTACACTGTTGGGCGAAAAAAAATGACTAAGGCAAGAGGGACCGCCTTCATTGGGATAGCGGGGAAAGCGTACGCCATAGGTAGGGTCCTAAAAGCGGTTCCGGTGATCCCGGGCCAGCCCTTGACCAACATTTTTGGCTGAGAGGCACCATTTTGTTATACAGCCGACCAGGGCCACACATGTTGACTTTTTAAAAAAAAAAATACAAGTCCGAATTGCCGGCCCTGCCACGTCGTTGTAAAACAGCGAACAAACGGCCAAAATTGAGGGTATCTTTTTTTTTTTTTTTTTTTTTTTTTTTTTTTTTTTTTTTTTTTTAGCAAATAATTACCCTCAATTTTTGACCGGTTTGTTCGCTTTTTATCACAACGAGTGGCAGGGCACGACATGTTGACTTTGAAAAGGAAGCAAATTGAGGGTCATGCAAAATAGTTTTGGTATTGAATCTGACTTGCTCTACTTTGTTGCAACATCTAGCCGGTAACGGCCCCCAAATGACAATGAACAGCACACGCGTCATTTTCCCGGAGAGTCGAGATGAATGACAAGCAACGCGTCATTTTCCCGGAAGAGACCCAATGCATGAGAAACATTGCGTCACGTTCGATCTTCTGCGGGCAAAACCGTCCGCGATGCCAATGTGAAAAAGCATCGCGCCATTTTCCCGGAAGGCGTCCCAGATTCGAGCAGGAAAAATACAGCCGTTCATTTTCCGGGAAGACGTCCCAGATGCAAGAGAAACTTGCGTCATTTTTCCGGAAAGGACGTCCCAGGATGCAAGAGAAACATCTGGCGTCATTTTCCGGAAAGAGACGTCCAAGATTGCAACGAGGAACATCGCGTCATTTTCCGGGGGGAGGACGTCCAGATGCAATGAAAAAGCCAAAAATGAGAGTTCATTTTCGCGATCATAACTAGTTGTTGACGGCCGAGATGCAATGAGGAACAAATTTACGACCGTACCACGTTTTCGTTGCCTCTCCTTGCATCTCGGTTCGGGTGAGGGTTAAGACTTAAACTCAATAAAAATATATTGAGGAGAGCTTTGAAAAGCGTCGGAAGGCAGGCGTCATCTTGGTGGACCTTACTTCAGCATATGACACCGTGTGGCACCAGAGCCTGACACTCAAGCTTCTCAGGACCATCCCGGATCGTTTACCTTGTACAATTCATATGTAGGGCCATTCTTCGGTCACGTTTGTGACCTAAAAACGGGAAATTTTGATTTTCAACCCAATGCTGTTTTGCCAATATAACCAATCTGTTATTACTTTTTGTAAAATGAAAAACCTTTAGACCAAACCTAACCAAAAATTGTTTCCACTTTCGCCAGATTGATTATTGTGTCATAAGGGGCAAATAAAGTTCGGTCACGTTTGTGACCTCAGACAAAAAGGAATTGTTTGAATTCAAACTTCAACTGTAAAATTCTTTGAATATGTAAGTACTCACATTCTTATATTTATTTCAGAAAGACATTGGTATGTTGTCATTACAACAATGTTGGTAATTAAAAGTAACAAGCAAACTTTACTTGGTAACTAACCAATTTATATCACTAAGTACGGTCACGTATGTGACATTGGTGGTTACGTGTGTGACATTCTCCATTGACTTATAACACAAAACTGATGACCATTGTTAATGTGCACCAAAAATGAAGTTTTAATAAGATCTTGTGTATTTCCATATTCTCAACTATTTCAAACACTTTCATTACAATGCCATCAGTAATAACTTGCAAAGAGCAATGCTACTCCTAGTATGCAGATTTCCTGTGTTGAAATGGTGCAAGTCCGCTAAATTTGGCAACTTCACCCCAAACTTTCAAAAGACACATGGAAATTGTTGTTTTCTTGTTTAAACTGATCATATTCATATTTTAACTGATAATAGAAGTTAACACTGCTACCTTCTTCAATATGACCAGAAATTTATGTCCTTCATAATACTAAAATGGTGAGTGCCGGTCACGTGTGTGACAGTGATTAGCACATCAATAACTTTTGAAAGAGGAAAGATCTAAACCATTTATTTTGTATAACGGAAGGTACATATAAACTGGCTTTTGACATGAAATATGAACATTACTGAGACAGTGGTCTTCTAGTGATAAAAACTTCTTTGTATTTTTGGTCACGTGTGTGACATACCAAAGTCAATTAAAATTCTCTGTTAATTACTTGTCGATTTCCTATAAATTTGTATTTTTTTCAATATAATTTTGAAGATTGAAGTCCATGCAATACTTTAGGCATTATTTCAAACAAAAATGAAAACCTATTTAATATAAACAAAAGAAGCAAAAGGGTTGTTGTATTGTCATAATCTCATTTTTTATCCCAAAATATTGAAGACGTTCATTATGCCAATGAGGGTGTTTGAGTTGAACATATTGTGAAAATATCATGCAGGAAGCTTGGAAGGATGGATAACATGATAATGTAAAGAAATTGCAATACCATTAACTTCATTTTCTATCAAAAAGGTTTACTTTTTTGAAGAATGGCCCTGTAACATGCTTTCAAACCGTAGCTATGTTATTAAGACCAGTGATGGGCAGAGCAGTCGACTCCCCTCCAACAATGGTCAGTGGGGCCCACTTGGGGTTTCACGTGGGTTACATGGGCTTACGTGGGCATGGGAATTACATGGGCTTTCTATATGGGGCCATTGTAGTTTTTCAATGGGCTAACTGATAGGCTTCTTTACTTGGGCTTTCAGTGGGTTTCCTAAATGGCATTGTAGGTTTTCAATGGGTCAATGATGAGTTTCTTTAATTGGGCTTTAAGTGGGTTTCCTAAATGGGGCCATTATAGGTTTTCAATGGGCCAGCTGAGTATAGTTTGCTCCCGGAATTTGCTCATATGCAAGGATGGGCATTTTCAGGGCTGCCCATTTTGAGCCCAATTGTGGGTAAAATGTTTTTTTTTCATTCTTTTGTATCAAATAATTATCTAACTTTATTTAATAGGTCGACTAAGTTCATCCCTGTCGATATGAATGCCATCAGTTTAACAACTTTAACTTCAATAATCCTTTAAATAATCTAATTTAATGCCAATGTGTCAGTAAGTACAAGTCGTCGACTGGATAGAGCATCAGACTTAAGATCATGAGGTTCCCGGTTCGAATCCAACCAAGGTAAGTAATAAATATTTGTAACCATGTTAATATGAGATGCAATTGATGCCTAATGAATAGTTGGAATTGAAACAATAACCAACTGTACTGTAACTCTTTTTTCATCCATCTGAGACAATTTCTTTAATTAAAACATATAATTAGCCGTTAACATGCGTGTGATTTGTACTTGGTCCCCATAAGGGCCCCATAAAGCACCCATCTACGGCCCAAGTAGATAACCCACTGGGGACCATCATGATTCCCGAGGACAAAAAAAGAGGGCCCCACATGGGCTGCTAATTTCGGACTCAGAAACTTGGCCTATGTAGGAAACATATTGGACCCTTGCCTCAATGTTGGAGGGGCTGTGTCGTCCCACAAGAATCAGTATTGGCTCCCATGCTGTTCAACTTGTATATCAGCGACTTACGATAAACAACATGTAGACAATATGGCTACGCCGACGACCTTGCCCTTCTTCACTCGAACAGAAGCTGGACTGAAGTAGAAAGTACACTTACTGCAGATATGGCCCTACTCGCAGCATATCTCAAGACCTGGAGAGTCAAGCTGATTGAAGCTAAGACCACCGCTACTGCCTTTCATCTTAACACCAAAGAGGCTCATTACCAGCTCCAAATCAACCTCAATGGAGTGCCTCTGCCATACAATATTACACCAACTTATCTGGGAGTGAAGCTTACGTATCGGCAGCATCTCGAGTCAGTATGTGCAAAGGTATCTTGTGCCGCCTTGCTTGATCTCCATGGGGTGCTAGTCCATCCACTCTACGCACCACCGCCTGGCTCTGGTCTACAGCGCCGCTGAATTGAATAGGCCCACCAGCATGATGCAATCGCTCTCATACAAAAAAGCTGACAGTCACACAGTACTCAACGAGACGATGAGAATCATTACTGACTGCCTTCGTCAGTGGTGTTACCAGGGGGGGGGGGGGGGCAGGGGGGCGAGAGCCCCCCCCCAAACAAAACCCTTGCCCCTTCCGCCCCCCAAATGAACTGACCTTTTGTACAGTGTCTATGGAGAAGGACCCAAATTTTCCCCCTCAAAAAAAGTCTTGGCACCCCTTCAGCCCCCCCAATTGCAAAGGTTTGGTTACGCAAGCACAAGATGGCGCTTCGTTCTACTCAATCTGAGTTTCTACCAGTGTTTTCAGGCATTGCACCTGCAGTGCTTCGGAGAGAACATCACACACAAAAACTGGGGAACAAGGCTCTGTTGGACAACAACCACCTACTGCATAATACTGTCAAAGAATCACACCAGCTCGGCAGACAGAGACTGCGCTCTCGTCGACCTTTCTGTCGACACGCCGCTAAACGCTCCAGCTCCTCATTCAACATCTTACAGACATGGAACACTGCCTGGCTAGATACTCCAAGACCAGACCAATTCACTATCACACCTATGACAGAACTCTCGCCTGGTAGCAATCATCCACGCAACGAATGGGTCACCTTGAACAGAATTCGCACAGGAGTCGGTCGTTTCAACAGCAATATGCACCAGTACCGTCGAGAGGGGGGGGTCAAAGGGGGTAATTGACCCCGGGCCCGTGGTCCTAGGAGGCCCGGGGTCCTAGAGGCCCGTAAAAAAATAAAGGTTCAGCCCTTGTGGTTGTGACAAAAGTCAGAGAGAGAGAGAGAGAGAGCGACAGAAAAAGAGAGCATTGGCGGATACACGGGGCCCGTTTCCCCCTCCTGCGAATTTAATACCTACTTACGTTGAGAAAATACTCTGCAACACGAAATTTCAATTTTTTTTATCGCGCTACACACGGTTAATATATTTAGTGCAGGGCCTCTCTTGGTTTGAGAAATTACACAAAAACAATTATGATTTTGTTTTATAAAACGGTTGGTCATGAATTATAAAGTGGACTACACACCAATTTCAAATTGTTTCTATCAAATATACATGAGAAAATGTGTTTTGAAAGTGAACATTGCAAGTGTTCCTCGCTTTGTGCCTGCACCCACCCCGGGCCGCTTCATATATGAACTTTCCATGAACACTTTTTTTAATTTTAACTTGCGAGGAGCTGGAGAGGAAGGGCGTCCATAAGTCTCTGCCAATTGGCTCTAATTTTTCCGGTTCCCCGCTGGTTATGCCGATTATTTTATCATAATTCTTCTTTTCATGTCTTTGTCGATGCTACTGGATCTAATGTTGATGTTATTGTGAAGTCTGCTGTCTTAAAACTGTAAGTTTTATTTGAACTATGCATCCGTCGAGTAAACGTATCGCCATATTCTACGTGTCTCTATACATCACCATGATACCAGTGATTCCAGTAGTCTGTTCTATAGCCTATTTGTTCGATTTGTACTACCTGAACTTGCTCGTGATAAATGGTGTGATCTCAACTCTAACTTATCTATTCGTTTATCACCCCTTCACCATGCTCTTGCATCAGAAGAAATTAATCCTTCTGAAGTTGGTGATTGTTTCACGCGCATCCTTCAGGAATTTTTCAATGAAATTCCAGATTTTATGTTTAATAAACAAAGTGACGCAAATCCCTTTTCGAGACGTCCAAACAAATCACTTGAAGAAACTCGCCGAATTAAAAACAAACTTCGTAAAAAAGCATTTCGGAAATCTGCGACTGACGATGATCGTCGTCAATTCTTTGACGCCCTTCACACTTATGATACTCTGCGCAAATTATCAAATTCTAATGACGATCGTCGTAATACAACCAGAGAAGAAAAACATTTCAGATCCAACTTTTGGGACTTTGGCAAAAGGCTAGTGAATGGATCGCTCTACGCTGATAAAAACTGGCCTACATTTTCCAAAGAACAAGCGGATATATTCTATTCATCCCGCTATGAATCCGTTACGCAGCTTGATCATTCAACAATGAACTGGTTCCCATCTGTTAACATTCCAATTGGTAAAATTAACTTAAGCCCAATCAGACCAGCTGACATACGCAGGATTATAATGCGGAAAAGTTCTAAATCCGCACCAGGACCAGATGGCATAATGTGTGGCATGTTGAAAAAACTTCCTTGCACTCACCACTTCATGGCAACTCTTTTTAGTAAGCTTCTTAGTTCTGCCTCACCGCCTTCATCCTGGACTACAAGCAAGATCACCCTTATTCACAAAAAAGGCGATATACAAATGTTCCGAGTAATTTTCACATGATTGCTTTATCCAGCGTTATTGGTAAAGTTTATCACCTAATCATAGCTGAACGCCTTGAACATTTTGTTGTACAAAATAACTTAATTGACGTAAAATTCCAGAAAGCATTCCTTCAAGGAATATGCGGTTGCACTGACCATAACACAGTCATTCATGAAATTCTAAATCATGCGAAAGCAAATTCTAAGACGGTCCACATGACGTGGTTTGATCTTGAAGACGCATTTGGAAGCGTCCAGCACGAACTGATTTATAAAACTTTAGAAAGACTCAATGTTCCAAATTGTATTCAACTCTATATCAAAAACCTGTATTCATCATTGTCAGGTAAAGTGTCTTCTAGAAACTGGGTCTCCGACCAATTTAGATTTCGGAAAGGTATTTTCCAGGGTGACCCACTTTCGCCTTTGATATTTATTCTTTGTTTTGACCCCATCGTTCGTGACCTCATTGATAATCATACTTTTGGGTACGACTTAAATGGTGTCAATTTTATTACTGCCCCTTTTGCTGACGACTTTTGTTTAATAACTCGCCATAAAAAGACTCATCAGCGCTTCAGCCCATACTAAATCTATGTCTTTAAAGTTGAAACCAACTAAATGCCGATCCCTTTCATTATCAAGTGGCAAACCTACCTCAGTTATATTCAATATCGACGGTGAGATCCCATCAGTTGAAAGGGAAAACCATAAATTTCTGGTCTCATTATTACATTTCGCAACACATCAACTGATTGGCCTTAATTACTATCCACAAATTACGAACGCCCTGGAAAATATCGATTCCTCTTAATTAGGTCGGAATATAAGATTCAAGTTTATACACACATCGCTATTTCTTCAATCACTCCGTACCACCTTACAGTTAATGATATTTGCTCAACACACCTTAATTCTCTTGATAATCGTACCAAGCGTTTTATTAAAAAAATGGTTTGCCATCCCCCATCCTGGTCGTCTTGCGTTTTCTATCAGGCCCAATGGTCTTAACATCAAATCTATTTCCCGTGTGATACCTTGAATGTCATACAATTCCCATTTAGCCACTAGAATCAAAGGTTGACAATTTAGTTAATCTGTAGATTCTAGAAGTGAGAGGGAGTCGAAAGTGACGAGAAAGACATATCAACTGGACAATGTGAAAATATTTTAATGAATTTAAGGCGAATCTAAAAATCTTAACAAAGCCAAAATCTGTGCCAAAGAAATTATTTTCTGATCAGTGGCATCTTTTTGGCAGAACCACGTTCAAATCACTTGCAGTGCAAGGCAGGTTTCTTGGAACTGTTATCTTTAGAATCTTCTTGTGTATATTGGCGTAGTATCAGTTTTAATCTTCCCGAAAGGGTATGTAAAATCATTGTAATTTCAATCACTGACGGGTGTCAATACCAGGGTTAATCTTCACAGATGGGGAAAGTCCAGCACGAGTAAACGGTAGGCATTGTAAAATATAGAGAATTTGACACCCAGTTCTCAATTGCGTAAGACTTCTCTGGATCACGGGCGTTACACCTGGCGTCATAACAACATTCTCAATTTATATTATCAAAGTGGCTCGGGATGGAGTTTTCAAATCGGTGAAACCTCCTAAACTCACTCACGATATACACAAGTGTGGGGGGTGTCCAGGTTTTTCGCAGGCCACAACTATCCCATGGAATGTTCCCAACCAATTGATACCGGATCTGATTTTTAGCAGAATCTTCGTAAACTTATAATTTAGAAACTTTCGGTCCTTTTGAAACTTGGATCAATAATGCCTCATTTATAAGTCGAATAAATATGCCCCTTTAATTTCCGAAATCCAGGATAAGCATTTCGAAGTGACATACTTTGCGATTGAGATAGGGTCACGTGGCTTTCATCCTGAAGAAAACCTGAAGAGGTTAAAAGAATTCCACTTGCATGTAAATCCCGATCCCATTTAAACATTTAGAGATAACTTGTCAAAACTTTCCGTCATTCCGTAGTTATTATCTGAGCCAAAAGATGTTAAATCCTTTAAGCCATGCACTTATGATCAAATTTCAACAATTAAAAATTTAAATTTAAATGTGAATTTTTAATGACTGTAAGATGTATATAATGTTCTTTCGCCCTGCTGACCAGTAATAAGGTCGTCCTGAGGCTCATTGGTATCTGTAGTGTATTTAGTTATTTTTAAATTGGTATCAAGATAAAGTGATGATTAATAAAAATCCGATATTCATATTCTAGTTATAAAACTTTCGTTGCGACACATAGACATTGTAGAGCTTAACATTCCACAGGTATAGTTACCAGTTGCAACCGTGTAAAAACTCATTTTTTAAAATTTGGGGCTCTCTTCAAAAAAATGTGCTAATACGCTTAAGTTCCATCGATCAACGGCATTATCACTCTGACTAGTGAAATCTCAATTCCTGGCACACAGAATTCAGTAGCTTCATTCACCAATGTATTTAGAAAATTACACCCCTGGTTTTTGGTATGATATGGATACCGAGATCACACAAGGTCAGTTCATGTCCATGTCTGTACAAGTACAACCCACTGAACTGTGTCCTTGTACTATGAGCTTATTGTAACTCATAGTGATACATCTCACACTCCCGCGCCGCGTCATGGCCGTCGCAGCACTGAAAAGTACCCCCCCCCTGGGGTTCTGGAAAACGAAGTGGTAAAAGGGCCCGTAACCCAGGTTCCCGGGGCGCCGCAGTTTCTCTCGACGGCCCTGGATGAACTTCATGCCACTTTGCATGTGTTGCATATCATATGTTACACATAATCACTTAGTTTGGGAATACACATGCCATTTTCACTTCGGGTTGCCATGGTAACCGAGAAAAGCCTGTAATAGGCTAAAACACAAACACAATGAAGGTGCTTTAAAGGTGTATTTCGACCCTAGCACCTCATTTTTGTTATGGTTTACCAAAGATATGCACGGGGGGGGGGGGAAAAAGGTTATTCCAAAATTCCAGTTGATTCTGCGGCTGCGTTTTGATGTTATGAGCAAGCTTGTCCCCTTCGAGTTCATAAATGACTCTTGGTTAAATATTCTTGATTTTTAAAAATGACCATTTTTTAGCTAGGAGAAAGTGCTTTGGTAAATGTCTTGCAGATTTAAAAATGCCAATTTTTAAGCTATGAGAAAGTGTTACTTTGGTCTTATGAATCGATGGTTGATATGCAAGTTATCTGTGAGCGCCGGTGGAGGAGTTGGGGTAAAGTGTCCGCCACTCCGTATTGTGGGTTTTAGACGTGTGTTGTACGCGTCCGTATTTCGATGCAATCTCTATAGCAGGAATTACAGTCATGTATGTTTGTAAATATGATGTAAGCTCTTATAATAATAATAATAATAATCATGTAAAAATGATAATAAATGCAGTTGTATGGCGCTGTCAAGGAGAACACAGAACCTACAACAAATACTTAAAATACAAAATTAATGTACAACAGACAATGACATACAGCTGCATAATAAGGAAGGAAAAACTAACAAATCCAAAGAAAACAAAAACAATTAAATCAGGAAAAAAAAGTATGTTTTCTGTCGTTTGAAGAGACTTACATATAAAGAAGGATTTTGTATCTGATAGTTCCTTAACAGGCAACCAATGAAGAGTGATCAAGAGTTGCTTAAAATCTCTGGTCACGCCGCATGCGAACACAAGCGCGCAGCTTTATTTTGAAGCGGATGGAGTCTTTTGAGATCTATTTCATGGCGCCATATAAAATGAGTTGGCATAGTCAATGCGGGATAAGACCAAGATCGTTACAGCATGGTTGCAAGCATCAAAAGGGATAAACCTACGAATACGCTATAAATTACGAATATGTAATGATACTCTTACAGATAGCTCCAATCTATTGGGACATACTATAGTAGGAATCGAAGAACACCAAGGTTATTTACACACACAGAGGTGTCACCCTGAATCTAACGTTATTGGAGGCAGATTGTCAAAGCACGGGCGTGTCAAAGGACAATAAATTCTGTCTTTCTGGATTCATCTGACAGCATGGTTCTTGACATCCAGGTGTTTAAGTCAGATACAGCTTGAACGTTTTGAGGAGCATGCCCACAATCACCTGGATTCTTTGGATTATTAAAAAAACTCGCGTGATTCCTGATAGATGTCACCAACTGAGAAGTGATTGCCACAGGACTTAAAAGAAAGCTACAATTGCGAGGGAATTGCCATAACGCATTGTTGTGCGCCGGACCAATCGGTCAATTAATCATAAGTACGTAACCAGTCATGTGTTATAATTTATGTAAATGCAAAGGACCTTGCAAGACTATGCAGGTCCTGGCAAATATGCGCAATACGATTTTCTTCGCAGACTTTGCCTCCCAGGACCTCACCATAATCAACCGACTTGTACCAAGCACAGCCATATGATTGCACAAGCATCCGCACCTAGGATGCACTTCATCCTCACCTTGGATGCACCAAATCCTACAGGCTTACATTTATATGGATGGAAATGCTACACCGTACAAAGGTAATCAAACATCAGGCCGTATCACCTTAATACACCACCGGGTCAGCAAAACTAAGGGTAAATCTTGAAAACATCCAAACAGCAAACCTGTAGAAAATGGGTATAAGGACTACTCGATATCCGCATTTCCGAGCTCGCGAACTCCAATTTAGAAAAGTATGAATTTAACGCTTGACAGTAAAATATGAGCATGGATTACATCCTTAACATTACAAATGAGATACCATAAAGGAAAACCTAATGATTCAGCATAGTTTTATAATTAAATCCACTGTCCATATGCTTGTGAGGGGTTTCACTATTAAATAAAGAATGAAAATTTATTAATTTAGATAATTAATGTAACAATTGACTGGAACAAATACTGAACTGAAGTAATGTTCTATTTTCGCCAGCAACCTTAATTCCTGAGAGATGAAAAATCAATACAAAAATAGATTGACAAATTAGCATTAAGTCATGACCCTGAAACAAACGGGAAAACACAAATTTATACCAAAACCCTCTAACCTACACAATGGGTGGGAGGGTGGGAAAATTGAATTTAACAAAGCCAAGGCAAGCGTCCGTACGCACGGACAAACAGATGAAATTCTGATGCCAACAGCTCACAATTGATGATGACCACAACTAGATCGCCGACGATTTGATTGGTCTGCATGTAATGACCAAAAGCATTGACAAGCAAATAATAACAAAACCCACCAGTGTACCACCAAGGCAATGGAAAAGGCCAACCAAACTTTAGACAGTGGAGAAAAATCCGTTTTATTTCCGATGAAACTTCATAAAACGTTATTATACATTATAACCTTGCGTTTCTTACACTGGAGCAATGCAGAGTAGAGTAGTTAAAATATGCTGCTGGACATTTCATGGTTTACCCAAATCACTTGTACATCAAGTCTACCCCAACAACTTCAATAGGAACAGATGAACAGAAATTCCTCCTGAATGGGGCCACGCACCACTTAACAAAGGGTGCTCTATGACCAATGAACGGAAACGTACTTACTGGGGTGCCATTTGATCATCCCTCTAAATCTTACCAACCCTAGCGTACCAAGTAGTTTCAAAATCAGGATGAGGCGTAGCAGTATAGATGTTTGTGTATTAATAGATATTTAACAAAAGTGAAAATATTATTCTAGTGCAATTAGTTTTATGTCTTGTATAATGTGTTTGATATTAGTGACCATCCAGGGTTGGCAATTTCCAGCTAGGGAAATACTGGAAAATGTGATCGATACCGGAACTGACTGTAGGATCTAAGTACGATTTGAAGACCTCATGGGGTTTAGTAACCTCAAATGTAACTTAATTTTAACACTAACAAATTGAGTGGTAATTTTCTGTTGGTATGGTTGAAGGGTTTAATTCAAATGCAAACTCCACTCACTAAATGAGTAGTGAAAAGCACAATTAGTGATCTAATTAGATAACCAGCCGAGGGTAGTGTTAATTTACCACTGGATGTGGGTCATAATAAATTTAGTCGATTTTTTCTGTCAGTAATCGCATATTGTCGATGGTACGGACTCATTTGGAGAGATGGTTGAGATCAAAAACTAAAAGGCCGTTAACAGCTGAAATGCTCAACACTGAAACAGAATAAGATGGATTTAAACCATTTTACATAAGCTTTTTTGTATCGAATATGTAAAGGTTCAAAAACAGATTAAATTGAATAGATTGTCAGTAAAAGGCTGAGACACATGATCGGATTCTTGTTGGTTGTCAATCAAAAAAACGGCTAAATCTAAAGTGTCATGAACATCGGGCTGGGTGAAGAGGAGGATTAGGACACGTAAAGATGTAGTTTGTAGTGTCCACAATAAATCTAAAAGACGTAAAATGATGGACCAAGCTATCAACTAATTTTTTCGGGAACAAGACGATATAAATGTACAACGTAGGATCAGATTTTCTAATATTCTTTAGTGACGTAAAGAACTTTGGAGCGTAAGAATTACTTATTCGTATCAGTTCTTTTCTTATGTTGAATGATTCAGAGTTTGTTCAAGTTTGATGTTTGAGACTTTATCAGATAAGCATTGCATTGTAATATTTCTTCGTGAGAAAAGGGACGGTTTTAATTATTCCGTAATCTTATTCCGGCATCGTGGACATCGAATTTCTATTTACTGATTGGGGAAAGCCTACAACCGTTCAGAACGAATGATCTCGACACGCCCCAACACCTTTAATGACTGAACAGGAATAAAAATCCTACTATAAGTGACAATAGACCTTCATTCTGCGGAGCTCAATGTTCCCGAGCTCCAACAGCTCTCCTGGACAGTTTTCAGAAGCTCAATAAATTGATCTTATCTAATAGAGTACAAATTTGGACACTTTCTTGATTATTTAACTCTTCTTTATTGTGAATAAAGAATAATAAAGAAAAGTAAGAAATAGTCAAGAAAGAAGGAGTGTAAGACCTCGGGATAATCGTAAGAAATTATGGCTTCTAGTGAATTATTTTTTGAAAGACCTGTTGTGATGTGACAGTGAAACGGGATGTATAGACCGTATTCAATTATAGCCAGCCATGTTGGTGGACAAGATAGACGCAGTCCAGTACTACAATACATCAGCTGTCAATGATTCCTGTGCAATCGCTAAGAAGGATCGATTAACAGTTAATGTATTGTATTCCTGGAATGTGTGTATCTTGTCACCAACATGTCTGGTGAGACTCAAGCAGGCCAGTAGCCATGGGGGGTCTGGGGGGTGGAAATTGGTGAACTCCCCCCCAAACCCCCCCTCCCCCCCCCCCCCCCCCCAGCGAATCTCAATTCCTGGCACACAGAATTCAGTAGCTTCATTCACCAATGTATTTAGAAAATTACACCCCTGGTTTTTGGTATGATATGGATACCGAGATCACACAAGGTCAGTTCATGTCCATGTCTGTACAAGTACAACCCACTGAACTGTGTCCTTGTACTATGAGCTTATTGTAACTCATAGTGATACATCTCACACTCCCGCGCCGCGTCATGGCCGTCGCAGCACTGAAAAGTACCCCCCCCCTGGGGTTCTGGAAAACGAAGTGGTAAAAGGGCCCGTAACCCAGGTTCCCGGGGCGCCGCAGTTTCTCTCGACGGCCCTGGATGAACTTCATGCCACTTTGCATGTGTTGCATATCATATGTTACACATAATCACTTAGTTTGGGAATACACATGCCATTTTCACTTCGGGTTGCCATGGTAACCGAGAAAAGCCTGTAATAGGCTAAAACACAAACACAATGAAGGTGCTTTAAAGGTGTATTTCGACCCTAGCACCTCATTTTTGTTATGGTTTACCAAAGATATGCACGGGGGGGGGGGGAAAAAGGTTATTCCAAAATTCCAGTTGATTCTGCGGCTGCGTTTTGATGTTATGAGCAAGCTTGTCCCCTTCGAGTTCATAAATGACTCTTGGTTAAATATTCTTGATTTTTAAAAATGACCATTTTTTAGCTAGGAGAAAGTGCTTTGGTAAATGTCTTGCAGATTTAAAAATGCCAATTTTTAAGCTATGAGAAAGTGTTACTTTGGTCTTATGAATCGATGGTTGATATGCAAGTTATCTGTGAGCGCCGGTGGAGGAGTTGGGGTAAAGTGTCCGCCACTCCGTATTGTGGGTTTTAGACGTGTGTTGTACGCGTCCGTATTTCGATGCAATCTCTATAGCAGGAATTACAGTCATGTATGTTTGTAAAATCTGCTGTTAATTTTTTTACTATAATAATAATAATAATAAAAAAAAATATAATCATGGATAAAAAAGATAATAAATGCATTGGTATGGCGCTTCACAGAGAGAACACAGCACCTCTACAAAAATACTTAAAAAAATTACAAAATTAATGTACAAACATGACCACATCCAGATGCATATAAGGAAAACAACAATATCACCAAAGAAAACAAACAATTAAATATAAGGAAAAAAGTATGTTTCTTCCGTGAAGAGACTTATACATATAAAGAAGGATTTGTATCTGATACGTTCATTAACAGGCCACCAATGAAGAGTGATCAAAAGTGTGACATCTCTGTCACGGCGCATGTCGAACACCAAGCGCGCAGCTTTATTTTGCAAGCGATGGAGTCTTTGAGATTATTTCATTGGCGCCAATAACATGAGTTGGCATAGTCAATTGCGGGATAAGACAAAAGATCGTACAGCGTGAGGATTGCAAGCTTCAAAAGTGATAAACCTACGATACGCAGAAATTAGGAAGATGGTAAATTATACTCTTACAGATAGCTCCAATCTAATTGGACATATCATAGTAGGATCGAACAACACCAGGTTATTTACACACCACAGAGGGGTCACCCGATCAACCGTATTGGAGGCGATTTTCAAAGCACAGGGCGTGTCAAAGACATAAATTCTGTCTTTTCGTGATTCATTGCAGCATGTTTCGTGACATCCAGGTGTTTATGTCAGATACAGCTTGAACGTTGAGGAGCATCCCCAATCACCTGGATCTTTGAGTAAAAACTCGCGTGATTCTGATAATTGTCACCAACTGAGTGATGCCCACAGGACTAACAAGAAAGCTACAAGTGAGAGCGAATGCCATTAACGCATCGCATCTGTTGTGCGCAGGACCAATCGGGCATTTAATAAGAAGCAACTGTAAACCAGCTCAATGGTTATAATTTATGTAAAGCCTAAGGACCTTGCAAGACTATGCAGGTCCTGGCAAATATGCGCAATAAGATTTCTATCGCCAGATTTCCTCACAGGACCTCAACATAATCAATAACCTGACTTGTACCAAGCACCCCATATGATTGCACAAGCATCCGCACCTAGGATGCACTTCATCCTCACCTTGGATGCACCAAATCCTACAGGCTTACATTAAGGGCTGGAAATGCATACACGTACAAAGGTAATCAAAACATCAGGCACGATCAACTAATACACCACCCGGGTCAGCAAACTAAGGGAAATCTTGAAAATCCAAACAGCAAACTGTTTCTTTCTTTCTCTTTTTTTCTTCTTTTTTTTTTTTTTTTTTTTTCTAGATAAATGGGTATAAGGGACGACCTCGTATTCCGCATTTCAGAGCTCGCTAACTTCCAAATTAGAAAATTATGCATTTACGCTGACCGTAACTACTGAGCATGGATACAATCTTAACATTACAAAACTAGAGATACATAAGGAAACCTTAATGATTCATGCATATTTTCTAATAATACACTGTCCATATGTTTGTGAGAGGTTTCACTATTAAATAAAGAAGGCAATTTATAAGTAGATTCATTTTAAGTACAATGATGGAACCAATTACTGAACTGAAGAAGTTTCTTTTCGCCAGCAAACCTTAATTCCTGAGAAGAAAAATCAATACATAAAATAGATTTGACAAATAGCATTAAGTCTGAACCTGAGAACAAAAGAAAAACACACACAATTATAACAAAAAAACCCTAACTACCAATTGGGTGGAGGGTGGAAAAATTGAATTTAACAGACGCCAAGCAAGCGTCCTACGCCACGGCAAAACAGATGAATTATGAGCCAAAGCTCCCAATTGATGATGACCACAACGGAGCGCCGATTTGATTGGTCTGCAGTAATGACCAAAAAGCATTGAAAAGCAAAAGTTAACATAACAAAACCCAGTGTACCACCAAAGCAATGGAAAGGCCCAAGCAAACTTTAGACAGTGGAAAAATCCGTTTTCTTTCGATAAACTCATAAAACGTTAGTATACATTATGAAACCTTGCGTTTCTACAATGAGCCCTGCAGAGTAAGTGTTAAAATATGTGCTTGGACATTCATGGTTAACCATCACTCTGTACATTGAGGTCTACCCCTAACAACTATATAGGACCCAAAGGAGACGGAAAATCCTCCTGAATGGGGTGACTAATCAAAGGGTGCCTCTCGACCAATGAACAGGAAACTTACTTACTGGGTTCCCTTGATCATCCCTTAATCTTACCAACCTAGAGTACAAGTAGTTAAAATCATGATAGAGTAGTGTTGGTGTATAAAGATATTTAACAAAAGTGAATATTTAGGTATAGTGCAATTTAGTTTTTATGTCTGTAGATGTTTGATAGTAGTGGGACATCAGGTTTGCAATTGCAGCTAGGGGAAATATGGAAATATGTGATCGATACCCGGGAAATACTGTAGGATCTAAGGACCAATTTGAAGACCTCATGCGGGTTTACCTCAAATAACTATATTTACACACAAAGATGTGGTAATTATCGGGTATGTTTGAAGGGTTAATTCAAATTCAACTCCACTCCACTAATAGATTAGATGATAAAGCAACCAAAGTATTGTATTAATTAGATAACCAGACGAGGGTAGTGTTTAATTTACCCTGGATGGGGTCATATAAATTCTAGTATGATTTTTTATTCCTGTCAGTAAACGAATATTGTCGATGGTAGGAACACATCTGGAGAGATGTGTTGAGATCAAAAAACTAAAATGGAATCTAACAGTGAAAGTAACAGCTGAAACAGAATTAAGATGATTTAACCCATTTACATAAGCTTTTTTGTAGCGAATATGTAAAGGCTTCAAACCGATCAATGGAATTAGATGGTCGTAAAGTCTGAGACATGATCGAGTCTTGTTTGTGTCAATCAACGGATAAAGTGTCATGACATCGAGGCTGGGTGAAGAGGAGGATAGGCCACGGTAAATATGTAGTTTGTAGTGGTCCAACTCTAAATACAGTAAATGATGGACCAAGCTATCAACTATTTTTCTGGAACAAGACGAATATAATGTAAACGTATCAGATTTTCTAATATTCTTTAGGGACGAAAAAGAACTTTAGGCCGCGTACTAATTACTTATTCGTATCATTTTCTTAGTTGAATGATCAGAGGTTTGTTCAGTTTGATGTTGGAATTTATCGTGAATTTGCCTTGTAATATTTTCTTCGTGAGACAAGGACGGTTTTAATTATGTCCTTAATCTTATTACGGATCTGTGACATCAAGTTTCATATTTACTGATTGGGTAAAGCATACAAACCGTTCAAAACGAATGGAATCGTCGAAACGCCAAAAATCCTTTAAGGAACTGAACAGCGAATAACAAAATTCCTACTATATTTGACAATCAGACCTTCTTTCTGAGGAGCTCAATTGTTCCAGAGCTCCACAGCTCTCCTGGACAGCTTTCGACGCTCAATAAATTATTTTATTATAATAGAGTACAAATTGGACACTTTTTTGATTATTTCTTACATTTTTATTGTGTGAATAAAGAAATAATAAAGAAAAGTAAGAAATAGGTCAGAAGTGCAGAATCTGGACTCTATCGTAAGAAATTATGGATTTCCTAGTGAATTATTTTTTGAAAGACCTGTTTGATGATTGACATGTGTAACGGCGATGTATAGACCGTATTGCAATAGCCAGCAATGTGGTGGACAAGATAGACGAATTTCCAGTACTACAATACATTCAGCTGTCAACGATCCTTGTGCAATCGCTAAAAAATGGATCGATTAACAGTTAAGTATTGTATTCTGGCATGTGTTGTTTCTTGTCCACCAAACATCGTCTGGTGACAAGCAGGCCCGTGGCCATGGGGGGTGGGGGGGTGGAAAACCCCCCCCCCCCCCAGCCGATCCCTCAACAAAGAAAGAAAGAAAAGGGAAGAGAGAGAAGGTGGAAAAGAGCAAGAGAAAAGAAAGAGGGAAAGAGAAGAGAAAGAAAAGAAAGAGGAGAAAGGGGAAAGTAAGAATGAACAAAAGGAGACAACATCAGAACGCATGGATTGACCTCAAGACTAAAAAAAACCCAAATATCCAATATTTGGCTTCCCTCAAGCCAATTAGTTGTGTTCCAAGCCTAACCACGAGTATCATGAATTGTTAAGTACCAGCAGTATTGTGATAAAAGTGTAAAATAAAATTTGGAAAAACGAGGGAGCCATGGGCCATTCATCAAGTTTGGTCTACCAGTATATAAGGGGAATTTTCAGCGGGGATTGAAGTGGTCAAGAAAAGTAAAATGGAGGGAGAGATTCCTAGCCCCCAGCCCATTAACTTATAGTATACTGGCGTCATTGAATTAATTACTATACTTAACCCTTTAAAAATACATTTCTTAATAGCTAAAATCCAGAGCCTTCAGGGGGCTCAGCCCCATGGACTCCGGCAGGGGCTCGGCTCATGCAACGAATCCGTTAAATACATTGGCGTTAGTATGTGTAATAGGTCCCCTTGGCGTACAAGCTTATATGGCCGTATCAGTGAGCAAAGTTAGGAAACAGTCTTTTCTTTGAATTGGTTACCATTTACACCTCAAAAAGTGGTAATCTTGAAGGTACTGAATAGCTGAAATCCAAGAGCTTCCGGGGGCTATGCCCCCTGGACCCCAGAAGGGCTCGGATACTGCACCACACCCATTAAAGACATGGCGCTAGCATTTGCAGTACAAGCGGAGATAAATGTATAGGCCCTGCCCGTCTCGTGAGCAAGTTTAGAAACCAGTTCTTTTTACTCGGGTCTTAAAAGATTGGAATTGTACTAGTTTACCCCTCCAAAGTGCATGGGATTTTGAAGGTTTTGAATAGCTTAAAATCCACGAGCCTCGGGGGCTCTGCACCCTACATCCCGCAGGGGCTTGCACCTGCCACCCGCAAGGGGCCAAAGGCGGGCCCCTGTACCCCCACCAGTTCAGGGCTTTCCGATTTGCGTCAAGGCACTTGCGGTGCAGTTCAAACCGATCAAGAAAAATGTCTGTCAGCGCATCTACTTATGACCAATTTTCAACGGCCCTTAAGTGGGCCCGAACCGTGCGCCGTAGTTGTATTGTTTATTCGCTCACTACGCTTCCAAGGACTTTTACTTGCAGCAATAAACATTTCTTCACTTTACACCCCCTGACAAAATGTCTAGCGACGGCCCTGGTGACTGAGTCATATTGAATACGGTCTATACCCAAGGTCAGAAAAGAAACTCCAGTGGATCATAAAACAAAATTCACAATGACTATTTGTAAGAAGATCGACTTGAAACAAGATGTAAATCAAACAATAATTTAATTATACAGAAATGAAATCTGATCAATCATTAATCACAAAATACATATTAACAAACACAAAATTATATTTAAAATTGTTTTTTTTTTTCCAAAAAAAAATTAACACACATATATCATGAATATGAAAAGTTCAAGGTTCTTGTTGGGTGCGCACAAGGGTCTTGTAGAATCGGGTCCACATAAATCTTTGCGACACAATTCTTGCTGGAACTGTTCAGTAGTTTCGCGTTCTGCGTAATCCATTCTAGACCGGCCGATTAAATGGTAGCTTGGGGGAGAAGAAATTGAAGTCTAAAACTGCAACTTGGTATATATGTCCATACAGGTACTCAGTGCGTTAAAGAGACTTAAAGGGAACTTCTGGTAGAGGCAGCCTGGTAATAGACACAATCCCGCTGGGGTATCTAATGTAACCTTTGTTTTTCCAAAGGCACCAAAATGTGCAGCTCTGACGTTCTGACGACTTCCAGAATTAGTAAAATATAATACTTTATAAAAGCAAAGTTAGCAAAGTCTAAACCTTCTGTGTTGAGAAGTCTACAATCGATGAATCTCTTGTCAAACTGGCAAGAAGAACAACTTGCAAAACAGAAATTTGTCCTTAGCAAATTTACCCAGGGAGGTTGTTTTTTTTTTTTTTACCAACAAACATGCGAAGACAAGTCGAAATTTCACATCCTTTTCGTTCGCTGAAACTGTCCACATCCTGTACCTGACGTGTTTTGACATAGCAAATTCACAAAGTCTATGTTCATCAACAGGTGTGAAATCTTGATTCCTTAGGTAACAAAGAACCTCTGTACTGTTCTGAGAACTAATAAGATAAGACACTATGCTCCTATTGTCCCTATGATGTGAAATCTTCTAACATGTTCTCACTACAGGGACGTTCTCACAATCTAGTCCACTTAGAACCAGGTCAATCAGATAAGTTTGCTTATGGGCACATCACAATTGCAAGTTTTCATTTAATAGTTTCACCAGTTCCTCACTCATAATGATATGATTAAAATTTCAACATGTTTTCATAACCTACAACTATAATATAATATAGAGTGGTCACACATGTAGAAATTCAGCCCCTCGTTGGGCACTAAATTATTCAGGAGAGTATGTACAGGCGTCATTTGAATTACTTACTATACTTAACCCTTTTAAAAAATACATTCTTAATAGCTAAAAATCCAAAAGAAGCTTCAGGGGGGTCGCCACTGGACTCCGGCAGGGCTCTGCTCATGCACCGCATCAGTTTTAAGACGTTTGCGTTAGCTATATGTGTATAGGTCCCCTTCGGCGGTACAAGGCCTATGACTGCCCGTATCAGTGACAAAGTTAGAAAACCAAGGTCTTTTCTTTGAATTGGTTACCATTTACCCCTCAAAAAAAGTGGTAATCTTGAAGGTTCTGAATAGCTGAAATCCAAGAGCTTCCGGGGGCTCGCCCCCTGCATGGACCCCCAGAGGGCTCTGCTTACTGCACCACACCCATAAAGACTTGCGCTAGCTAATGGCAGTACAAGCTTATACATGTTTAAGGCATCCTGCCCGTCCGTCTCAAGTGAGCAAGTTAGAAACCAGTCTTTACCGGGTCTTACTTTGAATTGGTTACTATTTTACCCCTCAAACGTGCATGGTCATTTTGAAGGTTCTGAATAGCTAAATCCAAGAGCCTCCGGGGGCTCTGCCCCCACATTCCCAGCAGGGGCTCCATGCCCTGGACCCCTGCCAGGGGCCCTAAAGCGGGCCCCTGTACCACACCAGTTCAGGGATTTCTGTTTGCGTCAAGGCACTTGCGGTTGTGCAGTTTCAAAACCATCAAGAAAAAATGGTCGTAAGAGCATCTACTTAGGACAATTTTCAACGCCCTTAAGTGGGCCCGGACCGTGCGCCGTTAGTTGTATTGTGTTTTTCGCGCACTACGCTTCCAAGGACTCTTACTGCAGCAATAACATTCTTCACTTACACCCCCACCCCCCCCGACAAAAATGCTAGCGACGGCCCTGGGTTGACTGAGTTCATATTGAATACGGTCTATACCAAGGTCAGAAAAGAAACATCCCGTGGTTCTAAAAAACAAAATTCACAATGACTATTTGTACGAGATCGACTGGAACAAGATTGGTAAGTCAAAACCAATTAATTTTAATATAACATAAATGAAATTGATCAATCATTATCACAAAATAACTATTCACAAACACAAAATTATATTTAAAAACAAATTAAACAACATCATCTCATGAAGTTGAAAAGTTCAACAGTTCTGTTGGGTGCGCACCAGGGTCTTGTAGAATCGGGTCACATAAATCTTGGCGACACAATTCTTGCTGGAACAGTTCAGTGAGTTTCGCGTTATCGTAAAGTCCATTTGCTAGACCGGCCGATTAAATTGTGTTAGACTTGGAGAAGAGAAATTCTGAAGTATAACCATGCAACGTGGTTTTATATAATGTCCATACAGGTCATCAGTGCGTTTAAAGAGCTTAAAGGTGCAACTTTGGTAAGAGGCCGAACTGGTAAAGAGACACCAATCCCGCTGTTATTCTAATGTTAACCTTTGTTTTGCCAAAGGCACCAAATATTGTGCAGCTCTGCGATTCTGACGACTTTCCAGAATTATATAAAATTAATAACTTTATAAAATCAAAGGTATGCAAGTTCTAAACCGGTCTGTTGTTTGAGAAGTCTACACTCGATGAAACTTCTTGTCAACTGGCACAAAGAAGAACAACTTGAACAGAATTTGTCCTTAGCAAATTTCCCCATGATGCAACAAACATGCAAAGACAAGTCGAAATTCACAATTCTTCTTAGTGCGCTGAATGATGAAACATGTTCCAATCCTGTACCTGACGTGTTTTTGACATAGCAATTACACAAATCTATTGGTCATCAACAGGTGTGCAATCTTGTTCCTCTAGGTAAAAACAAAGAACCTCTGTACAGTTCTGTAGACGGAATAAGATAAGACACTATGCTCCTATTGTCCTCTAACTGGGAAAATCATTCTAACAGTTCTCACTCAGGAAGTTCTCACCAATCTAGTCCACTTAGAACCAGGTCAATCAGATAAGTCATGGTTATTGCAATCACATTGCAAGTTCATATTAATATTTCAGTTCTTCTCACTCATAAGGCAATATGAGTTAAATTATTACATGATTTAATAACCTACAACTATAATATAATATTCAAGAGTTGGTCACACATGTAAGAAATTCAGCCCTCGTTGTGCACCATAAAATTAATTCAGGAGAGTTATTTACAGAGCTACTCTTATTTCATAATGAAGGCTGGACAATATTAAGTGTTTTGGTTCTTATAAAAAAGGATCAGCTACACTAGGATAAAATAAAGAAAACGAATGATAGAATTTAAGAAGTGAAGGATGCTCTGCATCCAGCCAGTTTTAAACACTGTTTTTGTACTTGGCATTTTAATTACATACATGTTCCCACTTACACTGTCTGCTGAGCAAAGGTCATTTCTTGAACAATTTAGTGAATACTGTCTATTTGTGGCTATTTTAGCCACTTCCATTATGTCGTCATTTGATGTATTGTAATTAAATAATTGTTGAGGAGATAATGGATGGATTCATCATCTTTGAAATTAAATTCAACAGACGAGTTCAGTTAGATAATTTACGGGCTAAAAAAACACCCATCACCCCCGGGTCATTTTTTGCATGAAAGTTCATCTGTCCAACCAACGATATTAAACTAAAAGCGGGCATGGACAACTTTGTTAGGACTCACCGCCGCCCAAATGGAGAAACTTGTCCAAAACTGGACTATATTCTGTCAGAAAGAAGTGGAATTAACAGGCCATTAAGAATTCAGAGACTAAAACTTTTGAAGCTGTTAAGTCCTATCACAGAATTGGTCCTTGCAGGAGCCAGATAAGTTATCGTCAGTGTAAACCCCCCCCTCCTAGAGATCCAATGATACAACAATTGATGGGAGAAGGTTCAGTTGGGGGATCCAAAGCTTGTGAGCAGTCCTACTGTAGCAGTACATAACAAGTTCAACACTCTAGTTGATGAGCTTGAAGTCAAGAACCCCAGCAGAGTATATGATGTTTCCTCACTTCAGCCAACAAAGAGAAAATGGGCATTGGAGATGATAACCTAGAAGAAAAAGGATACTGCCTTTGCCTCAAACGACAGTCAGCAAAGCCAGAGAAAATACTGGGTCTGCAGCCAGGAAGCACCGTGGCTAAATCACCAGAAGCTCCAAGCAGAAACTTGATGCTGCTAAGGATTGCACTGATGATGCTTACACCGTGCTGTGCTTGAGGAAGCATGTAAAAAGTCCAAGGCTGAAAAGACTCGTGACACATGGTGTCAGCACTTTAGGTCTCTACTTGACAAGCAAGTCAGAAATAAACTAACCTTGATGAAACCTTTCTTCATCACAAGATAGCAGGCAGAAACCTTACCATTCCAGAATGGAACCTTTTCACTATAGAGGAGCTCGATATGCCTGAGAACTGAACAACACCACCCGATATTAACTAAAGATGCATGGACAACGTTGGTAGACGCAAAAAAGGCTTTCATCATCAACATTTAATGTCCAGACACTAACAAACAACAGGCATAGAAAGAAGAACTCATAATGAAGCACAAACTGTATGACATCGAGTGTTATCTGCATACAAGAATCACCGCATTGTGGCACAGTGAACCTCTACTACAGGAAAATATCCATGGCTATGCACTAATTACAGCCTCTGCCGGGAAGAATAAGAGAAATGCAGCTACAGGAGGTGTGGGGTTTCTTTTATCACCAAAGGCTCTCAAGTCATGTCAACCTTGTCAACCTTAATGAGCGAGCGCATCTTGAAGCTTACACTGACGGGTAATCCTGAAACAACATTCATTTGCTGTTACAGCCCCCACAACGACTATCCAGAAGAAACTGTCTCTCACTTTTACCATGAACTTTCCGCCGCCACCAGTACAGTTCCAGCCCATAATATTCTGTACATCACTGGAGATTACAATGCTAAGCTTGGGCCTGATGACAAGCTGTTCACTTGCAACAACGAGTCCAACAGAAATGGAATGTACCTGAAGGACTTCATGGAACAATTTAACCTTGTTGTCACTAAAACAAGATACCAAAATCAAGCAGGTAGACTGTGGACTCACCGCCGCCCAAATGGAGAACTTGTCCAACTGGACTATATTCTGGTCAGAAAGAAGTGGATTAACAGCATTAAGAATTCAGAGCCTACAACACTTTTGAAGCTGTTAAGTCTCATCACAGAATTGTCTCTTGCAGGAGCCAGATAAGTTATCGTCAGTGTAAACCCCCTCCTAGAGATCCCATGAAAACAATTGACTGGAGGAAGGTAGTGGGGGATCCAAAGCTTTGTGAGCAGTATACTGTAGCAGTACATAACAGGTTCAACACTCTTGTTGATGAGCTTGAAGTCAAGAACCCCAGCAGAGTATATGATGTCCTCACTTCAGCCAACAAAGAAATGGCATTGGATATGCTACCTAGAAGAAAGACTACTGCCTTTGCCTCAAACGACAAAGTCAGCAAAGCCAGAGAAAAACTGGAGTCTGCAGCCAAGAAGCACCGTACTAAATCCACCAGAAGCTCCAAGCAGAACCTTGATGCTGCTAAGGCTGCACTTGATGATGCTTACACTGTGGTGCTTGAGGAGCATGTAAGTCAAGGCTGGGGGAAAACGCCTTGACACGTGGTTTCAGAACTTTAGTTCTCTTCTTGACAAGCCAGTTCAGAAATACACTAACTTGATGAACCTTTCTTCAATCACAAGATAGCAGACAACCTTCCCATCCAGCGAGCCGTTCACTATAGAGGAGCTCGATATGCCTGAGAACTGAACAACACCACCCGATATTAACTAAAGATGCATGGACAACGTTGGTAGACGCAAAAAAGGCTTTCATCATCAACATTTAATGTCCAGACACTAACAAACAACAGGCATAGAAAGAAGAACTCATAATGAAGCACAACTGTATGACATCGAGTGTTATCTGCATACAAGAATCACCGCATTGTGGCACAGTGAACCTCTACTACAGGAAAATATCCATGGCTATGCACTAATTACAGCCTCTGCCGGGAAAGAATTAAGAGAAATGCAGGTACAGGAGTGGTGTGGGGCTTTCTTTATCACCAAAGGCTCTCAAGTCACGTCACCTTGTAACCTTAATGAGCGAGCGCATCTTGAAGCTTACACTGACGGGTAATCCTGAAACAAACATTTCATTTGCTGTACAGCCCCCACAAACGGACTACTCCAGAAGGAAGAAACTGTCTCTACTTTACCATGAATTTCCGCCGCCACCAGTACAGTTCCAACCCATAATTATTCTGTACATCCACTGGAGAGTACATGCTAGCTGGGCCTGATTAAAAAGCTGTTCCACTGACCAACAAACAACGAGTCCAACAGCGAAATGGAATGTTACCTGAAGGAATTCATGAAACCAATTTAACCTTGTTGTCACTAAAACAAGATACCAAAAGGCAAGCAGGGAGACTGTGGACTCACCGCCCGCCCAAGGAGACCTTGTCCAACTGGACTCTATTCTGGTCAGAAAGAAGTGGAATTAACAGCATTAAGAAGTCAGAGCCTCAACCTTTTGAAGTGGTTAAGCTCTCATCACAGAATTGTCTCGTGCAGGAGCCAGATAAGTTTTCGTCGTCAGTTGTTAAAACCCCCCCCCTCCTCAGAGTCCCATGAACACAATTGACTGGAGGAAGGTTAGGGGGGATCCAAAGCTTTGTTAGCAGTTTACTGTAGCAGTATTTATAACAGGCGCAACACTCTGTTGATGAGCGGAAAGTCAAGAAAACCCCAGCAGAGTATATGATGTCCTCATTTCAGCCAACAAAGAAATGGATGGGAGATGCACCTAGAGAAGATACTGCCTTTGCCTCAACGCAAAAGTCAGCAAAGCAATGAGAGAGAAAAAATGGAGTCTGCAGCCAGAAGGCACCGTGATAAAAACCAGAAGCTCCAAGCAGACCTTGATGCTGCTAAGGATGCACTTGATGATGCTTACACTGTGGTGCTGGAGGAGCATGTTAAGTCCAAAGCTGAAGCGCCTTGACACATGGTGTCAGCACTTAGTTCTCTTATTGACAAAGCCAGTTCAGTATAACACCAACCTTGATGAAACTTTCTTCAATCACAACGATAGCAGACAACCTTCCCATCCAGACTGGACCTTCACTATCAGAGGAGGTTCAGATCTGCCTGAAGAAGAAGAAACTGACCAATAACACCAAGACACCTGGTCCCGACAACCATCCGCATAAGCTGGTAAAAAAAAATCCACTCTTCCATGATCAACTGTGTTAGAATTTGTAACAAAAACACCTTCAATGGGAAAACAAACCAGCTGCCTTCTTCAACATCTTTCATCATTTTCTGACCAAAGAAGGCGACCTCCATCAACCCCATAACTACAGAGGAATCACAATGTCTACCACTGACCAAGATCTACAACTCAGCTGCTCAACAGAATCACTCCTCACATAGATCCATTCTCAGACGGAACCAGAATGGTTTTCGCAAAGGCAGATCAACACTACCCCAGATACTTGCCCTCAGAAGGATCATGGAAGAGTTGAGGATTCCCAAGAGAAAAGCCTCAATTGTGTTTGTAGATTTTTCCAAGGCTTTTGACAGTGTAAACAGTGACGTAATCCTGCATATTCTCGCCAACTATGGTGTCCCAGATTAGTCTGTCAAGGCAGTTGCCATCATGTATGATAACCCTTAAAGCTTTGTGCAGACCATGGATGGGCCCACAAAGGAGTTCCTAAGAACTACTGGAATCCTCCAAGGAGATACTCTTGCTCCCTATCTCTTTGTAGTCGTGGTTGATTACATCCTCAGACAGAGTTGACATCATGAACGACAAAGGACTCGCCATCAAACCCAAGCGTTCTAGAAGTCACCAAAGTCAGTATCTCACAGACCTTGACTACGCAGATGATCTAGCTCTAACAACAGCTGATCTGATATATGGTGCACAAGATCTACTAACAACACTCGAGAATGCTGCAGAAAAAGTCGGCCTACATCTAAAAACCAAGAAGACGGAATATATGACCGTCAACGAGGAAGTTGATCATCAACCTATCCGCACTACAGATGGTAGCCAACTCAAAGAGGTCAAGGACTTCAAGTATCTAAGATCCTATGTTGCCGACAGCAAGAAAGACTTCCTGTCACGAAAAGGACAAGCTTGGAATGCCTGCAATAAACTACACCACTTATGGCAATCTGGTATCTCCAATTCAACCAAGCCGAAATTATTATTATGTAAAGAGCATCCTGTTATATGGATCTGAGACCTGGAGTATGACGAAAGAGCTACAGGATAGACTGGATGGCACCTACACCAAGCTTCTTATGCGAGTTCAAAACATATCCTGGCGTGAGCACAAGGCCAAAGCACAGATATATTGAGATATCCCTCCAATTTCATCTTCTGTTGCCCAACGCCGTGCACGATTTGCTGGTCATTGTCATCGTGCGATTGACCAAGTAGTTTCAGACGTCACATGTTGGAGGAGGTTACTATGCCCAAAAGGGGTCGTCGCCCCTTAAAACTACATGTTTGTGATTGCTCAGGACATCCAGCAGGATCCATCGACATCCCCAACTTAAGGAAGTATTATTTTCACGATATTTTAGGAAAATGAAGTTTTAGTTTGAAAATGTCACTTTTTTAGTATTCCCGCGCCTTCGGGAAAAAAATATGCCTTGGTGGTATTACCACTGTATTCCTGGGGGGAAATGACCGGCCCAACCTGATGACCCGATGATTGAAACAATTGTATGAGAGTCGTTAAATTCTAATGACCTTACTTTATAAAATTGCAACTTTCTCCAACAACTCAACAAAAAAAAACAAATTGTAAATCTACATTATCATTTGCAGGACACCTCGAAGAATATATACATAAACGGTTAGCATAAGAAGGGTATATAAAGGATCTGAATAATTTACCAGGATATTACGCAGGTTATAAGTACTTCCTTAAGAGCGCACGGACACGCAATTTGCAAGGATAACTTAGGGGGTAGATCAATTACCTGTGCCAGTCCTCTGCTATACATCCTCGATTCTTTGAAGGAGTCAGTTGAATTGTAGGATAGAAAGTAGGGTGGTAATCAAAATAGCCAACTGGCTTGTTCTTGTTCATTAACCAGATACTTCATCGATTAGGTTTCCATATTAGGTTAGGATGTGAAGCTTTTGATAACGGCCGGATCATTACTCGCACAATATATTCTCCGCAAGTTGCGATGCCGTAGCTGCAGATAGGGCTTCAAATACAGTTAGCAAGTAGGGGAACGTGATGGCGACGAGCAGCACCGAAGGCGAGGGGGCAACGATGGGGTAGCCAGGAGGCGGAGGGACTGGAGACGGTGAGGGACGGTAGAACAGGGGAGAGAGAGATGAGAGATAGAGAGAGGAGGGATGAAAGAGAGGGTAGAGAGGAGCGAGACAGATATACTTATTAATATACATATAAAGAAGAAAAACAGTAAATTTACTCCAGGTGGTCACTACAGTCTGTTTCGCCCGAAAGATCTCAGGTGAATGAGGGCAAGAATTGAAAGAGACAAGTTAAAGCATAGAAAATGAAATGCTATGACTGCACGAAATAAACAGTGCATTAGAGTAAGCAAAAGAGGAGTATACATATACATATAAAATAACCCAACTTAAGGACGTGGGCATTGTATGGGCCTACAGCATTTTAAGCATAATAAATGGGCGACCGTAAAGTTCATGGGGATTTCCCACAAAGAAATTAAAGAGATTAGTAGTAATACGTTCCCCCCAGAGGAACTCCTTAGTAATGTTGCACTTGCTGATCAATCAGTATACTATTCAAAGTGAATGGATTGTCAGACGTATAATAAGAATAATTTTTACAATAGGCACCGTTGACAGGTTTAGAAGGATTTGGAGTATGGTTTATAGTGTTCAGATAGTGACCATTTATGTTTGTTCAAGTCATTATCCTTAAGGTGCAAGATGTTTGCTAAGGCAGTTTTGTTCCTCTTGTGATTCAAAGAAAAGTATGATTTGTGGTTATTCCATCTGGTTTTGAATGTAGTATCATAGGATCGATTGTAAACCTTAGAAGTATTGATCGGTTGTGACAGTGCGCTTTGCATACAAAAGATTGAAACTTGGCAATTTCCTTTCATGGGGCAGCAGTTATCACGATTGTTACAGTTAAAAGGTGGTTTCTTTTTTGTCGGGGGGTTGCGATTTTTACGAAAGGATGGTGAATTATATGGTTTGTATGAGCGTAACTCATTCTGTCATGCAATATAAACTGACATTTACATTCTTCCGGTTGAAGATTTTGTGGAGTGTACTTCCCTTCGGAAAGTTTATTATGAGGTGAAGAATTTTTTTGCCAACATTAGTAGAAACGTTTTGTGAAGGGGGGTTTCTTTATTATCAAAGATATTATGAGTTCCGGTGCGTTTACGCTTATATGTCGTGATACAAGGTGTATTCTCGGTTCAAACTTGAGAGATGTTTAGTTCCATATCCGGCATCATTGAGCGCTGTTGGAATGGTTGTTTGGTGCCATGAATTGGCCCTCATCAATGGATATATGGAAGCCTTTGGTTGACTGATTTTAGGTATAGTTTTTATGACATTAGAAGGATGGTTGGATTTCCTGTTAACATAGTGAGGGGTGTTTTGGCTTTAGCGAATATGGGCTGAAGAAGTGTTACACAGATTCAAGTGACATCCAAGAAGTAACACATTTTAAATCCCTTGGTCGACAGTAATCTTAAGTCCATAATTCTTGAATTCAGCGACGAGGGGATCTTGGCCACTTATTAGCCTGAGAGCGGAGGCAATTGAGAAAGAATAGCGTAAACCGTTCGTCCTGGATAAACCAACCTCGTGCCGAAACAGGTGAGATATCTTGCAAAGGAGAAAGATCGAAGATCCCATGGAACCATCGATGAGAGGAGGGGCACTATGTAACAGGAAATCCAACCATCCTTCTAATGTCATAAAAACTCTACCGCTAAATCAGTCAACCAAAGGCTTTCCAATATATCCAGTGATGAGGGCCAAGTTCAATGCAACCCAAAACAACCATTCCAAGCAGCGCTCAATGATGACGGATATGATACATCTCAAGTTTGAACCGAGGAATACACCTTGTAATCACGGCAATAATAAGCGTAAAACGCAGCCGGAACATCATTTGGTATAATCCCCCCTTCAGCAAGAACGTTTCTACAAATGTTGGCAAAAAATTCCTTCACCTCATTAGATAACATTTTCCGAAGGGAAGTACACTCCACAAAATCTTCAAACGGAATAATGTAAAGGTCAGTTATAGTTGCAATGGACAGAATGGAGTACGTCATAAAACACCCATATAATAATTCCCTCCATTCGTAAAAATAGCCAACCCCCCGCCAAACACCCTGTAACTGTACCAATCGTGAGAACTGCCCATCATTGAAAGGAAATGGCCACAAGTGAAATCTGTGGTCTATCAAGCGAACTGTCAAAACGATCAAGACTCTATATGTTGTACATCGGGCCTATGTGATACTACATCAAAACCAGATGGAAAAAATAACCACAACTCATCTTTTAATTTGAATCACAAGAGGAAACAAACTGCCTTAGCACATATATCGGGACCCTTAAGGTAAATGACATGAACATAACATTAAATGCGTCCAATTTGAAACACTCATAAACCATACTAAAATGCTTCTAAACGCTGTCAACTTTGCTATGGGAAAATACTTCATTATTACGTCTGACAAGTCCATCACTTTGAATAGTGAGAACTAATTGATCAGCAAGTGCTGCAAACCATTCATAGAAGTTCCTCTGTGAAAAGTACACTAATCTCTGGACTTTCTTGGTGTGGTTATCCACCAATTAACTTAAGGTCGCCTCAATGTGTATTATGCTTTATAATGCTGTAGGCCCATACAATGCCCATTCTAAGTTGGGTTATGTTTATATGTATATGTATAATCCTATTGTGCTGTTTGTCTATGCACTGTTTAATTGCGTGCATTATGCCATTTTCGATTTTCTATGCTTTTACATTGTCTCTTAATTCTTGCCCTCATTCACCTGAGGAGCATTCGGGCGAACGACGAAACAGACTGTAGGGAACCCCTGGATGTAAATTTACAGGTTTTCTTCTTTATATGTATATTTTGCTCTCCGTAAGGATTTTAGCACTCTACGTGTTAAAAGAAGAATGCAACTAGTGTATATTTTTGCTCCTTTTTGTTGAGCACTCTACTTCTTTTCGCCAATTATGGACACGTGTAAACTTCAAACTACTCCATGAAGAAAAAAAAGAATATTCCATTGCCAAACAAAAAGGGGAATATACAAGGAGACTCATAGGAAAAAAAAACAGAAGAAAGCGTGTGATCAAAGAATGAGATGAAGGCTCTAGCGTAATTGCCGCCCACTAAGTCGTATACTATTCCTGCAGACCGAGCACCGACCACACTCCCTGTAAGTGGTTCATACACCGATTATCAGTCCCTAGACCGTGTGGACACCCAAAGCAGCACAAAGGAAAATATGGATTTCTCAAAGAAGAAACCACCACCGCAATGTCAAAGACCAATGATCAGTTTGAGGATGGACCTACTACAGCTTTATTGAGAACATCCAAATCAGAGACGTTAAATGCCAATTCCAATCAAAGCTACGGGAAATGATGCTAAAAATCAGAGAATCTGAACACTTGTTTGGCCTGTGGACAAACACCAACAAACTTCTACACCTACGGAAGGAGGAATTGGTAAGTTTAGTTGCAAGACACACAACATCCAATACAAGGGGACTAATATATCGGAAACTGAACAAAGAACGCTGAAGCCAAGAAATGCGGAAGATCTTGACTTGTGATGACAGGATTGAAATTCAGGCCAAAAACCAGCGTTCCTCACAATCAAAGACACAAGGGCAACTTCCACACGTCAATTAACCATCAACCCATCTAAAGTGAAATTGGGGCGTCATTAGCAAGACATACTCGACCGCATCACCATGGACTTCTCTATAGATCACACCACGGTACAAGACTCACATTAAGATATGGTATCGAGGGAAGGTGCTACGGTTCTTCTTCGTACTGAATGGCCGAACATCAATCTGTTGCCATAGGTGATGACTCTTTCTGATTGCGTAGCTCTTATTGTGGGTGCCCACAGGGGTCAGTAGCGGGTCCGCTAAGCTTCACTTTGTTCAGCGCTTTGCTTCAGGACATCGTTGCTTCCCCCACGGGTCTGCAATCAGTCGTTTATGCGGACGATACTCAGATATCCTTCAATTTTCCTCCAAAGACGTCTCCTAGCAATACAGAGATTGAAGCCTGGGGCGTTGCAGACATTCGTTCGTGGTGTCATAACAATGGGTTAGTGCTGAACGACGGGAAGACAGAACTCATGTATTTTTCGTCGAAGTTTATCAACACACCCAATGGAAGCCTGAAATAAAGATTGGCCAACAATCTGCAAACCGTCCAACAAAGCAAGAAACCTCGGGTCATCATGGGATCCGTTCTTTGAGTTGGTACACACGTTAGCAATGTGTGTAAGAACGCATGTTCGGTATACGTAAAATCAGTCAAATTCGCCAGTACCTTACGCGAGAATCTACTTCTAAGTTAGTTCATGCCATTCGTTACCTCCAGATTGGACTCGTGTAACTCTGTACTGTTCGGCCACCGGGAACGCGACCTCAGGAGATCCAGCGAGTGCAGGAACACAGCAGCTCGACTGTTCTTCGGGAACTCGCGTGAACCATTTACACCGGCCTCGAGGTCCTTCACTGGTTACCGTACACAAAGAGTGGTGTATAAAATTCTCATTACAGCCTTCAAGGCCTTGACAAGGCATGGCACCTGCATTCATATCAGATCTGGTAACTTTGAATAAGCCAACCTCGTCGTTTGAGATCTTCATCAACTCATCAACTCGCTTGTCGTCAATGGCTTCCACTAAATTCTACGGCGAGAGATCATTTGTGTTCGCAGCCGCCAAGTTATGGAACCAACTTCCCGCTACTATTCGCCAAGCAACCTTCAATGTAGATTTTCAAATCACAGCTCAGATCATCACTTCGACTGCAGTTTGGTACAAAGGATAATTTGCTTTTTTGGTAATATTAAAATACCATATTTTGTGTTTTACGTATAGGGTGCACGTGCTAGATACCTCTTCCCTTCAGATTTTTCTTTTTCAAGTTTCTTCGTTTTGGAATGTGTTTTACGTCTTTGCTTGACGTCCCCATGTTGCCAATAAATTCTTTTGGGTGGATCAATTTCTCGGATCTGATATGGATACATGAAGCGGTGCTACAGTGGTGTGCTTCGATAATGTGCCTTGTACTGTGCAATTATTCTTCCTATAAGGGTGAAGTGCTAGTAACCTCTCCCCTCTTTTTTTACGAATTTCGTTTGTATGTTATTTGCTGCTTTTAAACCGTCCTGCAGTATGAATTGATAAGAGGTTTTATGACATTTTGAGGTTGCTTTGCTTTCGTAGGCTTATAGCTAAAAAATATTGTAATTTAAGATAGTAAGAACTAATTGTACTTTTAGATATTGAGTTTGTATTATGCATGGTTTGATGGTGTTCTATGTGTTTTGTAAAGCGCACTTGAGGTTTTTTAGGAAGGCCGCTATATAAATGTGGTATATTATTATTATTATTCTATCAAGTCTACAAATGTTCAAAATGGAAAAATACGCAATGTGTATAAACGGTTTCAAATATATCAAGATAAGGATATGACGCTTTTCTCATGTTTGATATTGAATTTTATCCGTCTATTAACCAGGATTTACTCAACGACGCATTGGATTTTGCTCTAATTATGTTAGTATTTCTTATCAGAGATTAGAGAGATTATCACCATACAAAGAAAAACTCTAATTTTTCATGACACTCCGTTGGCATAAATCTACCCCTACTAATCAATTCGCTGTTACCATGCTGATTTACGACGGGGCGGAAACGTGTGAACTCGTTGGTACGTTTCTCCTTTGACAAGATATCTCACCTGTTCGGCAACGCGGTGGTTTATACAGGGACGACGGTTTAGCTATTCTTCGCAATTGCTCAGCATCTCAGGCTAATAGAGTGGCCAAGACCCTCGTCGCTTGAATCAAAGAAATATGGACTTAGTTACGTCGACCAAGGCATTAAAAGTGTTAAACTCTTGGAAATGTCCTTTGAATCGGTGAACGACTCCTTCCGCCCATATTCTAAACAAATAACACCACTCACTATGTTAACAGGAAATCAAACCATCCTCTAATGTCATAAAACTATACCTAAATCAGTCAACCAAAGGCTTTCCAATATATCGTGATGAGGGCCAATTCCTTGCACCAAACAACCATTCCAAGCAGCGCTCAATGATGCCGGATATGACTACAATCTCAAGTTTGAACCGATGAATACACCTTGTAACACGGACAATAATAACGTAAACGAAGCCGGAAACATCATTGGATAATAATCCCCCCCACCAAGAACGTTTCTACTGATGTTGGCAAAAAATTCCTTCACCTCATAGATAAACATTTTCCGAAGGGAAGTACACTCCACAAAATCTTCAACCGGATAATAATGTAAAGGTCAGTTATAGTTGCATGGACAGAATGAGTACGCTCAGTAACAACCTACTAATTCCATCCTTCGTAAAAATAGCCAAAACCCCGCCAAAACCTGGAACCGTAACAATCGTGAGAACTTGCCCATTGAAAGGAAATTGCCAAGTTAAATCTGTTGTCTATCAAGGACTGTCACAAACGATCAAGACTCTAAGGTGACATCGGCCTATGTGATACTACATTCAAAACCATGAGGGATCACCACAAATCATCTTTTAATTTGAATCACAAGCGGAAACAAACTGCCCTAGCATATATCGGGCACCTTAAGGATAATGACATTGAACATAACATTAAAATGGCAATTTCTGAAACACTCTAACCATACAGACTCAAATGCTTCTAAACGCTGTCAACTTTGCCTATGGGAAAAATTACTTCATTATTAAGTCTGACAAGTCCATCACTTTGAATAGTAGAACTGAATTGATCAGCAAGTGCAAAACCATTCTAAGAAGGTTCCTCTTGAAAAGTATTACTACTTAAATCTCGACTTTCTTTGTGGGTATCCACCAATTAACTTATTAAGGTCGCATCAATGTGTATATGCTTTCTAATGCTGTTAGGCCCATACAATGCCCACTTCCTTAAGTTGGGTTATGTATATGTCTATGTATAATCCTATTTGCTGTACTTATGCAATGTTTATTGGCCGTGCATTCATGCATTTCGATTTTTCTAGGCTTAACTTGTCTTCATTCTGCCTCTCATTCACCTGAGGAGCCTTCGGCGAAACAGACTGTAGTGAACCCAGGGAAGGAAATGTACAGGTTTTCGTCTTTAATGAGAGTGTGCTCTCCGTAAGGATGCGCCACTCAGACGGTGTAAAAGAGAATGCACACTAGTGATAGAGAGAAGAGATCGAGAGAGAGAAAGATGGAGAGAGATAGAGAGAGAGAATATATATATTTATATAGAGGGCAAAATTGTGTGACAGCGCTCTATGTGGAGGCGACAATTGCTCCTTCCCCTTTCTCCCCACTGCTCCAAGATGCCAGGAGATATGATGAAAAGAAAGCCGTGTTCATCAAAGAGCAATAAATGAAAGGTTGGTTGTGTTAAAAGGTCTCCGTTACTCTTAAAACGGGTTTTTTATGGTTTCTACCTTCTGCTGACAGAATGGAGTTAAAGTGAGACAACACTACTTTGGAATCGTATTTTCCCAAATGTTAATGTCTTTATTAGATTGCGACATTATAAAGTCATAAATTATGGTAATCCAAGGAAGCAGGCTCCAAGCGCACTTATACTACCTTTTATTTTAATTTTCAATAAAGAAGTTCTTGAAGGTGATTTCACTGGCAACCTTTTTGATATCAGGATAGCCAAATTGGCCCAAAATGTTTTTTCGAGTCTCAGATAATTAGCCATAACCTGAACCAGCCCACCAAATACAATCAACCTAAAAATGTTCATGTGAAAGCGGTGGTGGAAACCACTCCTAAAAAGAATCATAAAACTCCAGTTGAGATGACACTCACATTTTTGGACAAAAAATTAATCTTGATGTATAGTTTTTTTGGGGACAGTCTGTAGTATATATATATATATATATAGATTATATAGAGATATATATATATAGAGATATAGATCTAATAGATAAACATCTAGTAAACAAACATTATTTACAGGTTGATAATCTTTGGAAATTAGAGTGCTCATCCATTGACTAGGAGAGCGTAAAAAGAAATTACAAAAGTAGACCTCGGGAAAGGCAAACCGTACTCTGAGTTTCGCGGTATACCCTCACTTACGATCAAAGGGTATCCGATCTTCAGACGGTTGATGACTCATAGGCCATGTCTTACAGAAGAAATGTATGTATTATACATGCCATGGTGTCACCACTGAGGCATCTCCAGCAATGGTCTGTTATTTCCAAATAGGCGAGAGTGCTAAACCACTACGAATAGTGGGGCCGTAATATAACATCATAGCAAACAGGCATATTTACAGTGATATCTTTGGAATAGTAGAGTGCTCAATCCCATTACAGGAGAGCGTAAAATTGCGTTTATATGAGGTTATAGTACACCCCCACTATTGTAGTGGTTTTTGCGCACTCCGATATTTGGAAAAAAGTACGGACCAGTGCTGGAAATGCCTCAGTCTTGACACCAGTGCAGTATATAGATACATGGCTTCTGGTATGACATGACTATGAGGTTTTTCATTCCAATCGTCTGAAGATCGGTACCCGGTGATCGTAAGTGAGGGGTTATACCGTGAAACTCAGAGTAACGGTTGCTTTCCAGAGGCCCGAGGTCTATATTTGTAATTTTATATATATATATTATCTATATACTAATATATATAAGCTCGCAGTACCGACCCTAATGGCTACCCTGTCGTGCCCACTAGGTGGAGGGTGGATATGGATTGGACAGTACCGAATTAGGGACACGCAGCTATAATCGACACGCAGTTATTATGCCGCCATTTTGATAGCAGACAAAATGAGGGTGCTATAACTGGTCTCTGTTTAAGCATTTATTGGTATTTTTAGGACAATCATTACAATTGGAATTCGGGATCATCAAAACCCCCTTACTCTCGCTCTAATAATAAAAAAATCAAATATATGCAAAAATATCTATAAAACATACAATTGGCCATGAGAAATACCGTACGCGTAAAGATATTTTCGAGACCATCTGTCTATGCCGGCAAAATACACGGATACTAGCCTGAGAGTGTACTTCTAGCCTGTAGGTAATCCGTGTCTGTCGGTAGTAGCTATGTAGCTACTCCCATGAAGAATTTGGCCGTGTCATTATATCAGGGTAAATTAGAATTTCACTTAGGCTTGGCCTTCAAATCTACCGCTCGAGGACCGGCGCGCCGCGACCGCGTTCATTGTTAGAAAAAAGAAACCAGTTCCATCAGAGTGGAGTGGAACAGGCACGCATTCGGTGGATAAGTTTGGACGACATCACTTATATTTTCACCAGCGCTGCCATCACAATAAAAAATAACCAAATTTTTAAATATGGTATATTGATATGATACTGAAGAGACCTGTCACTTATAAAAGTATTGAGTGAGGGTGTGGGTGTTTAATACCAGTAAGATTTCTGAAGGAGGAGAAAAAAAAAGGTTATCCCTACGTCATACCCCAACCTGAAGGGTGTTTGAAGACCAATATAGCCATACAAGGGAATATAGCGTGCCCTCTTTCACAAATAGAAACCATGTGATATTTGTTTTATCACCCTCACTTGCACTGTTGACTCTTGGGGACCGATATTGTTAGGGAAAACTTGTAATAAGGTATCAGCCAATGCAATAGCATGATTAATGTATATATGAGGTGTAATAATAAGTGTAAACATAAAAGCTCTCTTTCTCAAAAGTAGAACAGGAGGAAATCCCATCTAACATGACAACTGGAAAATAAACTGGAGTTTCCTTTTCAAAAGGTTTCCCTCAAAAGTTACATACAGAAAAAAATATTTATTTAAAATTCCCCAAATCATGAATACAACACGTGGTAAGGAAGAAAATCGTTTGCGGTATGTTGCCCCCCCCCCCCCCCCCCCCCAACATTATTGAGAGGGGACGGCTAGTGCTGATCCACCTTAAGATTTCAGGCCTAGACAGGATCGCTTGTGTCCAATTTTGATCAAGAGCGAGGTTCATCCAACTGGACCACACACGCTCGCATGTTATGTAACTTTATTTACCATTGAACTCTCTGTTGTCATTGTTAAAAAAATGACCCCTAAAAGGCCACTTATTGTAATTCTCACAAGAATGGGGTTATTCATTCACAAACAACAATGCCAGGTCCTCTAGAGTTATGGACCTTGTCAATTATCAAAAATAGGTCGTCCGATTTAGTATGAAAAATGTCCTTGCAAATCTACGCACAAATGTCAAATATTTGGTAAACCAATCAAACTAATGGGTTTGCTAGAATTTACCTTGACCTCATTGGTTTTACTAAGCCATTTAAACACTTTTTTTAACATACTGTCCTATCATATGCATTGTTTTCTTATCACGTGAAGGGTAAGTTGGCATACAACTGGTTAAATGGGTCTTGTAATAACCATGGCAACTACGGGTCGTAATTGTTTTCTCCCTAACGTATTACCTTGCGCAAAGATTTTACATGAAAAATCCATTAAATTCCTCCTTACAAGTTGCACGAATTTTTGAAAAAGCCCCATGTTCGCCACATCCCACACCTACACACTCACCCACCCTATTAGTGTGTACACTCACTTTGCTCTATAGTCTCTACACACCACATGCTAACGACTATAATCCGATTTAAGTCATAAATTTTTCATCTTGATAAGAATGGCCTTCACCCAAAACCCCATCCTGGGAAAAGTTCACGCCCATATTTCAACCCCGGTTTTTGAAGTAGATGCTAAAAACCTGATTTGTGTAATCTGTAAAATTAATATGGGACATATTTTCGCTCGTAACATCCAAACCAACATCTATCCCTAGGTTTTCTCAGGGTAAATGATAATAGAAGCTCTTTTTTGATACCAAAGTATTCCCACTTCCGGGAAAATCTGGGATCCCTGGGACAAGGCTATTAGCGATCGGACCATGGACCTTTAAAGACACCAACTTATCAAATCCCAAACTCACACACAATCACCATCACACTCCACACCATCCACACAACCTTACCCTCACAACACCCAATGAAACGCCGTATAAAAATCCTCATTACAATGTCCACACATTGACCCCGAACATGTATGATCACTCCACTTACCCCACCCCCACCTCATCACTTACTACTAGCCAAACTCCATACACAAATTCTAACTCCGCCACTAGACTTGTAAGTACCCTAATTCACTCTAGGACTTGGAAATGCCGTATATTTTTCAAACTCGCCATTGTCGCGACGTAAACCCTACCTCGCCCCTGCGACTTGACACAAAAATCCGAACTTCCCACTGGTCCCTTGTCGGAAGAATCTAACTCTCCGGCGAGCATTTTGCTATGTTTTGTTATCGTTTGTCGATTTTGCCGAATAAAGGCAATACAATTACCTAAATAAACTAATTTAAGATTGATTCTTAGCTCTTTACAATCAGACATGCAACAGACAGACAGGTCCGTACGCAGGGGAGTGCGGGGGTGCGGTCGAACCCCCCCCCACCCCACACACACACCCACAAATTCCACAAAAGGGGAAAAGGTCCACTTTTTGGCCATTTTTTGGATAAAAAGGCAAAGATTTAGAGAAAATATGACGAAAAGGTCCATCTTTTTGGTGATGACATATTCAAAAAGGACATTTTAGGGGGTTAGGTCCATTTTTTTCCAAAAAAGGTACACTTTTCCGAAGACCTCACCCCCCCGTACAAAAACCTGCGTACCGCCCTTCAGACAGATTCTAATGGTCTCCAAAGATGGTGAAATCGCGCCAATTTTTGGCTCTATTCCAGAGATTCAAATAAGAATCAAATGTTACGTACAGTTGTTCCCCAGGTAGGGCTTAGACGTATGGCTCCACCTTATCACTTTATATATTTTTGCTATTCCAAATATTTACAAAGTAATGTGATTTATTGAAATCCCAGAAAAATTTGAATTTATTGAAATTTACAGGAAAATTTTAATTTCTTGAAATTTAGCAATAAAAAATTTTGAAACCAACATTCTGCACAAATGTTTGAGCAAGTACACTATCCGACCAGTAGGTATTTCTCAGATAGAACGGATTGTATTTCATAACCGTGAAAAAGGTTACACAACGAGGCGAAAAAAAAATACATCTATTACACATTACTGAAAAAAAACATTGAAAATGTTTCTTAGATTCTTCGGCGATTTGTATTTTTGTGACAGATTAAATTTTCTTTTTGGGCAAAATGCATTGAGAAAAATAAACAATAACGGAAGAATTGCAGAAATGACAGCGCCTTCCAGTTTTATCAATTGAATCATGCAGTAACAACATCAGTAATGAATTATTTTCAAGTGTGCTACAGGTCAATTATCATCAATGAACTACATGTCGCGTTTAAAGTTGGTCATGTTTGTGAGCAGTATTTAGTTTCCACATTTCCTCCCATTTGAACACTTTACGTTTAATTGTTTAGCACAATAAGGTCAGGTCGTGAATACAACTAGACAAATTGAATTTTTACAAAGAGAGCATCCCTCTTTAGATGCAATGACTGAAATTAAAGGTTTGTTTTGTTCGAAACTAGGTCTTTACTCCATATACGACTGACAGCTGTATAACCTGGAAAAATGTTATATAAAATATAATGTACCATATGAACTGTATAATAATTTGGGTGGACAATTCTTTTAATGTAATTAATTAAATTTGACATAATTAACTTCGGCAAAACTACACTACATTTTACCTAATTATTATGAGTTCTATTAAATTTTCTCTGTGTGTCGCGAATCTATTGCAACTACCATTGACTATATCCTGTGTAAAATTCCCATATTGGTGCATATAAATTCCATATTGTTGTCATATTAAATGTATACGCCCCTATAGTGTGTATGACGGCGGTTTTCCTAATGCACTCATTTTATACTCAGTTTGAAGTAAAGACGTTGCGCGATCGATCTAAATAATGTTTTCCTGCCAGACAGATACTCAAAAGTGGACTTGGTAAAGATATGCAGTTTACGTACCTATATATTTCTTCTCATCATTTAATGCATGAATTTCGCCATATTAAGTAATCGTCCCATCAATTGATTCCAGTTCAGAGTTATGATTAATTCAATTACACTGAGTCCCTTGATATTATATTCCGTTCTTAATAAAATTGCAAAATCTCTCGCAGACATTAAGTATACTGCATCATCATCAGATTGAGAGCCTTAATTCAAGTCAAATGAAGCCCGTTCGCGAGTGTCCAGTTGTTTATTTACCAAATTCGCGCGTTACTATCAAGAGTGGACCCCACCAAGAGATGGCGCTATGCCATTTACATACACAATTCAGACGGGATCGGCCAAGAGTGTTGCCTCAAGTATACATCTATAATGTTATGTAATGTTGAGGACTAAAAGACCTATCACGACACAAAAGAACCAATGTTTTCCACTATGTGTAGTCTGATTCAGCTCTACAAGGTTTGCTGTTGGAAAACGATACATTTTGAGAATCGTATATCCACCTCCATAAAATGGACGATGTATCATCACTGACTGCTAAGGAAATGTACCATAATAAAATCAGTATTGCTTTTCACTGTACGTGATTCTGGTGTTTTATGAAGTTTTATGTTAGTCTTTTAACTCTTTTTATTCGTATTCATTTTGTCACAGGAGTATATTTTAATGCGAAAGATACCAATTTTTTGTGTCGCAAGTGTTTGCAGGAGGCACATACAATCCAAATTCTGTATGTACGTCTTTGTATGTTTCGGTTATTCTTTCACATGCTCTTCTTTCACTATGTCAGGTTGAGCATATTGCTGACTTTAATGTAAATCTATCCCATAGCAATAATATTGAGTAACACGATAATCTCCTGTTCTGGGAATGAATTCAGTGGTTATGGATTTTGCCATTAGCAGGAGCAAATCTATCTCGTTTAACAACCATTATCACAGAACGACAGATACTAAGCAAAAAACATCCATACAACAGGTGCCATCAACAATTATCAAATAAGTCGCAAAATCAGACCCGTACGCCCGTACGTCATGGATACGCCCATAACATAAAATTCCCCACCCCGATTTCCACAAAAGAGGCAAAAGGGCCCTTTCCAATGATTATTGGCCCTCTACCCACCAGGGATGAGCATGTGCCAGAAAATTAAAGGAAATTTTCAGTGCTTCTATTCACCCATTTTCGTTTGATGTTGTTTGGGTAATCTTCAAATGTCGAACTTTGGCAGCTAGAACTTGTTGCACTTAATGGGAAAAAATATTGGTATTTACGCCCCTTAATGTACTGTTGTCGACTTAAGAGATAAGACATTTCCTCGAAAAAAATTTAATTTTATTTTCTAAAAACAGTTTTGTACATATTTAGAATCCTTACTAAATCACATCTGAAACACTTCCAAGATTGTTATACAATAAGGTCGTCTCTACGTTTATCTTGCTTTTTTGGTGTGATGTAAATTATTCCCAATATATGGAAATTTGTAACTTTCATCTGGTTCAAAGATCGCCTTTGTATTTCCTTTCACACTTTTCTTGGTTAAAAAAGAAATGAAAAATTATTAACCTTTGCGTTTTCCATTGCTTATTTTGTGATTTGTGTTAAGATAATCAGAAAATATAACATAAAATGTTGTCGTTCATACCGTTTTACGTTTTTCTTTTCCTAATTGTTCATTCCTCTAACTGTTTATATAAGAGATGAACAAACATAGTAAGGTCGTTCGGTTTCCTTATTGAAAGTACGAAAACAAATGTATTATTTTTTATTTCCCTTAAGTCAATAAGAAAGTTGCTCGGCCTTGGTTCATAGGAAAACAAAAACAATTTTATAAAATTACATTTTCCATAAATAATACCACAATGGATTTAGCTTTGTCAAAAATGAATCATGGCAATGACTGACCGCTTGAGAACTTTGGAGAGGTCTCGAAGCTCTCTGCTCTACGTGCCTGTTTTTTAAAGTGATACCCATTGCTCGGACGGCATTTTTAAGTTATATTACCTGGAAAGCTTGTGACTCAGGATGCAAAAATATTTTCCCAAAAAATAATCGTGTAATATAGCCGCTATAAACCAAAACCTAACCCTTTTTCGTTGCGATTTTACGCCTAAAAATACGTTAAGCCTTTCCTTCTCTGACCTTGGCAATCCCTGTGCCTGGCGATTGTACAAGTTTGTTGCGCATGCTCTTCATGTAAAGGGGAACCCCAAATCGCGCCTCTTCTCCTGTGTTGAATTTCGGCCAATATAGCGTAAATGTTGGTTGAATAGTTTCCTTGATCTCTGTAGATTGGTAAAATTATAAATTCCCGGCTTCATAAGTGTGCAGAAATGTGAAAAAATCGCTTGAATTCCCATCGCTTACGATGAATCGTGAATAGCGAGCAGAGCTCAAGAAAGTGTGATTTTGACCACCACTCATTCTCCTGAAGCATAGGTTTGGTCCAGAGCAGGAAGCTTTTCATTATATTGAGCGCTGACCACAATAGCATAGCGAATCTCGCTACTGCTTTCTTTTAAAATATATAAATTGTCATTATTTTTTCAGTTCAGAGCAGAGGGTTAGGGTTCTCGTCAAAAAAATAAAAAAATTAATAGCTGTGCCTTAAGGTTAGTGAGGGAGACCTGCCCCTGAAGCATTCTGTGGTGGTCAAAAAACTACCGCACTGTTAAAAATTCCGTAAATTAAGAAAACCGATTTTCCGTAAATTTAAGGAAAAATCTGTTGAGAAAACAAAAAAATAAAAGACACAAACATAAAAAATAGCTAAAAATGTTTAATTTAGGAAATATTTTTCAAAAATTTCACCATGGCAGCAATATTCCGTATTTTAAATTACGCAAAAATTCTGTGTGAAAATACATATGTTTTTCCATAATATGAGACAAATTCCTGTAAAAATTATACGCAAGTTCCCGTTTCATTGACGAAATTTCTGTAAAATTTACCTAAATTACTGGAAATACTGCTGCCAGAATTTTTTTTTACAATGCGCGTGTTAAGACACGGGTCTTTCACTGATTTACGTTACACCCTCTTACAATGTATGCTAACCGATGGAATTGCCTGAGGTAATAAGCGCTATCAGGGGGAGTAACGTAAAATATCTTAATCTGCTTTTCTCAACCGGGAACCAGTCACTCAATTATGGTTTTAATTGAACCTTTTTAGTAATGAATCACTGTTGGCTTTGCTAATTGGCTTTCCGGTAAGTCTTGGCTCATCGAGGCGTAAACATGTCGGTAATTTCTTTAACAATTTGTTCACCATAACAAATTGCAGCAAATACTACTAAGCAGGAATTCAATATGTTTAAAATCCGACTGAACAAAAAAAAAAGAAAAAAACGCCTCTCTGGCGACTAGGAGTGGGATGAGCCTCAATTCTACCAGATACTTCAACATACAGTTATCTTAGCTGTAATTGCTCGTATTCTGAGATTAGTTGAGGCAAAAGTTTAGAGAAAATAATGGTTAAGTCTTCGAAAGCGCAAAAGCGAGCGTACAATGAATGGGATTTTGTTTACTTGCATCACGATGCACAATCGGTTGACTTCACCACCTCCAAAAGGCCAAGTCAATAATATTGACTTTCACTGAAGTGGTGTTGCTTGATAGACGATTTTCATTTTGGGCTCTTGTAACCAATCGTGACTAGCATAATATGACACAGTTACATTAAATCGCTATAAAATCAGCTTTCCATTGGTATAGGCTTAATATATGCCGTCCGAGCAATGAGGATCACCTTTAATAGAAATCTTAATGGAACATACCTTCAGATGACAATGAGGAATAGCACCACTTCTATATGAAACGCGAAGGGTTCATGCGGGTTGGTGCTTGCAGCATGGATAGTACCTGCTCGGCGGATAATTGTTTTCATATTTCCTGTGCTTCACTTATATTTCTCATGAAATATTAATTAATGGCTTATAACGTATATAAAATGTTATATGTTTAAACAGACTTGCGAGAAATAAGAAAGCATGTATTTTAATTCCGAAAACTAATCTAGATGTATGTCCACAGTCTATTTGTTTATTTCTTTTTTTTTTTGTTTTGTACTTTTAATAGAAATTTAGGAGGTCCGGTGTCATAAAAATCTAATTTTTTTCACATGGTCTCCAATGGGGTGAGAAACTCAATCGTCTATAAACAACACGTATCCTACAATAAGTTACAGGAAGCGTGTACATTTACTTAATATTTACTGCAAATGCAATAGATAATAACCGCCCAACGACATTCAGGATTTCTCACTGTCATGGTACATATTCACGGTTTTGAATTTGTTCTCATACCTTTATATATATTATGGCTTTATTTGGTAGTTACATGAATATTTCAGGAGTATTTTTTATAAAATTAAGAAAAACAATAAGCATCATTTAAATGCTTGCAAGAGATAATTCCTGATCCTGTTCAGCTATACCAAAAAATAGCAAAACGCCTACACGCGACCCTCGAAAAACGACTCCTAATATCGATAAAGTTGTCACATTGAATGACGTAGAGAAGTGTTACATCCAAATTCCCCATGTTGCCACAACCATGAATAAACTGGTGGTCGCGGTGTTTTAAAATTCGACTGTTGTATATGTTTGTTCTCATATTACGTTTACACTTATAACGATATAATGTGATCATATTTGTGTTTATTTGATTATATAAGAGAATTAGCTGATAAATAGTAAAAAACGTTAACAGGAAAAATGTTGTATTGCATTGCAACTTGGAACCTTTCAAACGCCTATTCAACGTCGGCTTTACCGGATTACAAACTGCAAGTCAATAGTGAAAGCAAGGTGTCAATCGGCTATCATAAATGCCCCGGACTAGCAGACATTTGTAACACATCTCAAGTACAAAAGGTTTGAGTGATTTTAAATATGTAGACAGACTGACAGGGACCTTGAAACATAATTCTTAAGTTCCACAAATGGTGCCTTAAGAGAGGGGGCCAAGACAAGTTTGTACAGGGGTCAAATTTTTAAATTATCCAATCGTGCCGCTAGTATACCATGTTATTTGTCTACCACAAGATTCAGGAAAGGTATAGTTTGTACTATCTACAACGTAAGGTTTAAGAGATATAGACTAAAACAGCAAAAATCAATAAAAAGGGTCCTTTTTTTTTTTAAAAATATGAAAAGTTAGTTGTAATCCGGGTTGTAATTTTATATGATTGTAAATTAATTGGTGGAGCTCATATGATCAAAACTAAGGATTAGTTTGAAGTGTCTCAAATGCTTGCGTAACAAAGTAGGGGATAACAAGGTCAATTGACGTGGCCTTCTGGACCCCCTACATCGGTAACTAAGTTTTTAGACAGTCAAAACTATTCCTTATTTAACCTATGAACTCCAATCACAATTTGCACCATAAAGCAAGCTTTAAAATTACAATCAGAAAAAAAATTGGTTAAATATGCAATTTAAAATAGGTCATTCTTACTTGGCATATATTAAAGACTGGGCTTTCCATTAGTGTTTGTTTATCTTATTGCTTTTGTCAATTCAGAATATAATATTTTTAGTGTTGATACCAAAATCTTTTGTGCCACTTTTATGCATGGTCAGAGTTGTTTCGAGTACTGTGCCATGGTGCTCTTGAAGCACACAAAAGATTGCAACTTGGCAATAAAGAACAAAACAACAGATTACGTACACAAAGTCTAGTTTCTTTCGACACATGCTTTAATAGTCAACTAATAAGTTCAATGATATTTTCTTTTCATAAATGTAAGCAAATATAATTATTTATGTATAGCGTTTCATGAAATTTGAGCTTTGAATTTATTACAAAATTGGTATCTGTTAAAATCATACTAGAAGTATTATAATTGCAACCAAATCAACACTCCAAATTCAAAGAAGTGTTTTTAAAATATTGCACTATCTTTATGCATTGACTAATTGTTGAAGTCAATACAAATTGGATTTGGTGAAGCAACGTATCAAGGTGCGTCGGTAGGACTTTGCATTTCATGATACTTCAAGACCATACAACTCTCTCCTCCAATATGATAAATGGAGTTGCTGTAACAATCATGATTCTCTCTAACAACAACAGTATGTCGAATGTTAGTCACTTTATCTTAAGCCAGAACTTACTGAAGATAATTTCCACCATTACGCACCTTTTAAGTTTTTGTTTTATGAGTTAAGCCTTTTTGAATTATTTCATATCTGTTTCAAATGTGAATAACTTATGTTTAACTTATTCTTTCACTGTTTGCACTCACTCAGAAAGTGGGCAAACTCGATGTGATGTAACTTGAATTATCTCTTTGCTTGAAACAATGAGATTAAAACAAAAAGGCATTGGAAAACCTGGTCTTTTTCTTTAATGAGATGCACAAAATGACTTACTCTTCTTGGATTTAATAATTGAAAAAATTCTGTTTCGATTTACCATTTTTGAGACAGGCCGTAAATTAATTACTTTTTCAGATATTTCTAACCCAAGCCCACAAAAAAGAAAAGCTAGTGTTTCTACACCATACTAACCAATTAGACGTATCTCAATATATAGTGGAACATTAAAAGTGGCCTAGGCTGTGGAACAAGATTCCTGTTAATATTAGAGAGGCACCGTTCCCACCAGTGTCCTTTAACGGCTCCTAAAAACATACTATTTCCTGATGTTTACATTTGTTAACTTGGATTTGTTAGTTTTCTCCTCATGTTTTGTATATTAATTTCGTATTTTAAGTGTTGTTGTAAGGCGCTGTCTTCTCTTATTATTTAAAAAAAGACAAAACTTTTTTTATTTATTATCAGACACAAATCGCACTATCCATATCTATGCTATAAGCGCATATCGCCCTATCCGGGGGACTGTCATCGGGGGGGGGGGGGGGGAGGGGGGTTCGCAATATTTTTTGTTCTTGTATTGTTGTTGTTGTTTTTTTTTTTTTTAATTTTCCGTGATAAATCTCCGTAACTATCCTGGTGAACTGATTGGGGAAATGAGATGAATTCGATGGAATTTATACAGAAGGCGCTGTGTTTTTGTCTGTATTGCTTTCAATCAAATGTGACCCCCTGGGGCACTGTAATTATTGTTTTAAGGTTGTGGCGGGCGTTCGCATTTTGAGTTATAAAACGATTGGTTGACAGATGTTTCCACAAGCATTAATTTACTATAGTAGATTCAACCATCGTGCACCGGATGAAAAGTTTTGGACACCGTCGATTAGTTGGGAGAGAGGCACATATGTGGTCCATTCACCTGTTTCATGAACAGCCTAAGATTAAAGGCCTTTCATGTTGTGCAAGGCTTTTGTGTTCCTTTCTATCCAAAGCACGGGGCACTCCAAAAGTCAGTACATTCAACTCACCTGTTACATTGTGAATACTCAGTGAAAAAGCAAATACGATTAGTCAGAGTTTTGTTGGTTGTATTAATGTGTTTGGCTTGACCTGAATGATTTCATTAGCTCAGAATTGATTTTTTCTCTGCTATGGATTACATCTTTCAATAGATTATCGTGTGGGACTTTACTTTCTATCAAATGCACATCCCCCCTCATTCAATGCCAATACCGTCGGAAAGTATTAGAGGTGACACGATGGGTTGATCTACTATACTTGCTTTTCCTCTTACGATTGACACATGTACTTTTATTGACACTCATGTGCCAGTGGCGGCACCCAGACCTCTTTTTCTGGGGGGGGGGGGAACGGGGGACAAAGGAAATTCTGGGGGGGGGGGGCAAATATCAAAAATTTGGAGATTTTAAACCAATTTTGGCCCCAATCGCTGAATTTGCCAAAAATCCCCTCATTTTTCTTTCGGTCGGGGGGGGGGGGAGAGAACTGGGGGGGCAATGACAAAAATTTAGGGGGGAAAATGCCCCCTTGACAACCCCCCCCCCCCCCCCGTGGCGCCGCCACTGCATTTTGCCTATTTGCCCCCTGTTTGGCAAAGACGCTCTGCTTCGCCAGTCGCGGCGTCAACTTCAACACCCGTCTCGGGATCTGTTGCGGTTTATGGACAATTGTTTTGATCGTCTTTGACAAAAAATAATCAGTTGATTAAGAGGTTATTCCACCGTCGGATTTATGCTTTACTCTTTCTACTTTCCGCAGCCGTTGTAGGCGGGAACACCAGGATTGAGAGGATTATTCTTGTAATTTATAGAAGTTTCTGTATTTTTACATTTCCGTTTTATTAATTTAACAGCAACATCCGTTTTTTATATTATTAAATTCGTAATAATACGGAATTTCATTTTGAATAAGCAAAAAATAGGTTATACCTATCTGTCACAAAAGGTTAACCGGATTTAAAACTATTGAACTTTAAAAAACACTTGAATGTTTTTTAGGTTAACAAGCATACATTGGCCTATTTGTAAAAATCTCAAAACGGAACTTTGCAGGTTTTTTCACCAGCAATAAAAAAAACTGGCACTCTGCTATTATAAAACGGAAAATATCGTTAAATAGCACAAAAAAGTTTTATAAAAGAAAATCTGTGTAAAAAAACGGAAAACCCCGTAAAAACCCACAAAGGTTTTGCTGTCAATTACGGAGCTCGCTGTTTTGTTTGTTTGTTTATGTTTTTTTGGCCGCAAATTTTACAGTGTACCCCGAGTGAGATTGTAAATGTATCTTCTGTAATTAATATGTAAACCTAAGTTTTATGGCATTTTGGCATGAATATTATGACATCAATACGTTGGTCCTTAAGGTTTGTTTATAAAGGGTGAGTCAGAAAACACAAAAAAAAAATCGACCCTATCTTGCTCCTCCTTTTTGCATTTTAAGAACAATATATCTCATATACGTGGTATCAACGGAAACTTATTCATCAGTTAATTAGCTGACAAAGATCATTCCATTGCTTGCTATAGACCGAGCTACAGTCTTTTTATTTAAATGGAACAATTTGTATAAGGCAATGATTTCTTCAGCATCGGGATGACAGATGCATTGCTTGAGAGGTCGAGAAAAATACCACCTAGTGGTTAGTGGTAGTATTCCACTCTAGAAGTTAAATTGATGACTACACGGAAAAGAAAGAGAAGATACCAGTAGCTTCCAACACAATATGCATTGCTTCCATTGGAGTTTTTGAAGGTTGCCATGTGGATCGTTTAGAGATGAAACGCTCTAAAATGGCAAGTTGTGATCAGTACTGTCTCAATTTAGCCATGTTTCATCACTAACGACCCACATCAGGACCTGTACCAAAACCTCCATTGGAAGCAAATGCATTGTGGGAAGCTTTTGAAATCTTCTCTTGGGAAAAGGTGACGTTGAGAACATGTAGCAATATGGTTGATTCTGGTTGATAATGGCTTTAGCAAGAAGAAGAGTTGTACACATTTAAGACTCGATCCTTGTAAGCTTCATTGCATTTACTCAGAGCGCCAGGCCGCCTTCTCGGCACGAATACCGAGGTGAATGAGGACGGAGAAGGTCCTACAGGATCATCCGGAGTATGATCTTCAAGACTATGATCCAAGCTACATCCGTTGTGAAGACAAAAGCGGTGGACTGGACAACAAAATGGGTAAACTGTAGTATTGGGGTCTTCCAATGATGCTTACTATCGGAACATCATATTCTGGCGTCTTCAATTTATGTCTAGATTCTTAAATACAGCCATCTCGGATATTGTATGAGCGATTAAAAATCGAATCACATATGCTAAAACGCTTATACAAATGAACTACACTGATCGAAAGAAGCCTAGAAGCTGCCAAAATCTAGTCAAACATAGTTAATAGACTGCTTAGATGGAAACGTACTATGAAAGCAACAAACCAATACGTAGCATGTCTGAACCAAGTATGTCCCAACTTAAAAGCAAAGAAGAGAAGGACATAAATCCCAGTATGTGAGATTGTAAGCATCCACAGCCAGCCAATGAGGATTCCGGCAAAATTGATTTCGAAGATCTAAAGAACCGAGTCACAGGTTAATTCTGTGAGAGGCCAAAATAGGCAAAAACTAGAAGATATGTGGAGGTGATATACAACAAACGCAATCGTACCCAAAATTGATTGTGAATTTACTATCTAACTATTACCAGTTACTTACATCGAGAAACTAGAGGCTATCTGCACCAAATATTTTGATGAATGCACCCCATCACTGCTCTCTACCGGAAAATAGGAAGTATCGCCCTGAACTTAGAGACATACCACATCTGTTTAACATCCTAAATTACTGCAACGACTCCCTTCAAAGAGGGGCAAGAACCTGGCGTAATTACCAAACCACGAAAATTCAAATCCGGCTGAATGCACTCATAGACAAGGCAATGAAAGGGAAATTGCACCAAGACACAGACTATACTCACTATTGCATTTCGCACAGCAGATGGTACAGCCTTAACAGAAACCCAGCAGTACCACTTCCAAAGAAAGAGTGCACAAACATCCTACAAAAAGCCAATATGAAATGACACAACACACGGGCACTATTGTCCCTACACAGCGAAAAAGCAAACGTCCTGCTAATCATAATCTATTCAAAAAGGACAAGAACAGTAATCATAATAGAACTTACTGTTTCAATGAGGACAAACTTTTCCAGTAACATAGGCCAGGAAAAAGGGCAAGTACCAAGACCTTGTTGCGGGGTGTGGAAAACAAAGATGGCGGCCCACTACACTGTCAATTCAAATAGGAAGCAGGGGCTTCTACAAAACACATCACTAAGCAAATTTCTTGCAGCCCCAGGAGTCCCTAGTGGTAAAAGAAAATCCGTTATGGACACCGCCACCGCCTCAAAGACTGCACTGAAAATAAAGCTACATCATATGGCTCTGCCGTCCAGACAAAATCATTCAATCGGAGGACTTAAAGCGAACATAATGGCATAAAACATATTCAGACAAAATGAAAGGACCTATGAAATCACGTCCCACAAGTTTGAAAACCAATTTGATGTTTAAATTCGTAAAAACAGTAAAAAACAGGAAGAGTCAAGAGGGGAAGGTGGCAGTTTCTGGCAATTTCTGACACAGAAAACCAAGGTGTTGACATCCCTGACAGAATTACAATGTATCTAGCTGTTTTGGACACAAGTCAAAAGCATTCAGACAGGATTCAGGCAATTTGTACTTTAGGCTTGTAGTAAGATATTGATCTGGCAAGTTAAAAATGGATAGCCGGGAAGCAATAACAATAGCAATGGTCTGGTGAGCTGATGACAGCAGCTTTCAAGTTTGGTAATGCTGGCAGTAATGTTAGCTTCCTTTTTCCAGAAATTGCCACGAACTGCACTCCATCTGCGAACTTTTTCCTGTTTTTTACTGTTTTTACAGAATGTTAAAACATCCAAATTGTTCCAAACTTGTGGAAGTGATTTCAGTAGGGTCCTTTTCATTATGTCTGGAATATTTTTATCCATCTATGTTCGCTTTAACAACACCGAACAGACTTTGGAGTAACGGGGACGGTCAATCGCTGTTTAAAAAAACAAGGTTTAACCCACCAAAATCTGCGTCAGCAGTACCAGAGACCTCTAGAGTAATGGAGTGTTAGTGTCCAAATACCTAAACAAGAAACGAACGTACAGTTCAAGGAACATGTCCTAATGTCACATCACAAGAGAGAATACAATGGGATGCTCATCATCGACAAATGTTGATATAAGGTTCCGGGTGAAAGCACTGGTGATCGAACAAATGGAATAACAATCTGTTCACAGATGTCAATCTGTTCCCACAGTTTGCCAATCGGTTCCCCACAGATAGCAATCTATTCTCCAGATTGCATGTATTAGTACAGTTGCAATCTGTGCGAACAGTTTGCAGTTATTTGTTGAAGGCTGACACTTAAGTATCACTTGCCCGAATTGCGTGTTCTGTCATTTATCTGTATATTATAGTGGGGGGCTTTAGGATCAACTATCAGGATTATGTTTGACCGGGTGGAACAAAAGGCGCCATGTCGGTATGGGGCTTCCTGACTTATATCAATTGATTTTTTTAGCAAAGGAACCCTATCAAAATATTGTACGTTACCATGGTTAACGGAAAACAGATCCAATTGGCCGCCGTTCATGATAAATATTGCATTTTCTTGTCATTTGTTAAAAGAAAGCCACAAGTTGTACAATAAGATTATATAAATACCCAACTCTTTATCCTCAACAGGTTCCATCACCATCCTCAAGTCAAACTTATAATCCAAAAATGGCCATAATGCATGTGTGAAAAATGGCAAATACCTTGGTTTTAGAAGTCATATGACGGCTTAAAAGTGCATTATAACAAGCCTTGTATTTGGGTAAAATGGTAAAAAAGAGTGGGGAGGGGAAATTTGATTCTGATTGATTTAGGACTTTTTGAAACCATTTGTTAACGGCATTGAAATGGGTTGTCTGCATAAAACGAGGGTGGACTATAAACCGAGGGAAGGGGGAGCTTTTTTAATGGATTCTAAAATCGCTTTAGAATAGTCTAGAATAGGGGTATAAAACAATCAATAAAATTTGAAAAGTTAGTCCCCTATATTCGTAATCATAGTTGGAAAAATTGTCCATGGAGCCATGTTGAAACTAGGGCAATCTGTGTGGAACAGATGCATAATCTGTGGGAACATGATTGCTTTCATCTGTGGGAACAGATTGCATTAGATCTGTTGGGAAACATATTGCCAAACTGTGGGAACAGATTGCATAATCGTTGGGAACAGATTGCAAATTGTGGGAACAGATTGCAAATGTTGTTGGAACAGTTTGCAAACCGTGGGAACAGATTATCTAAAGCAGATTTTTTAACTATGTCCCCTCGGGGTACGGCGGTACGGAAAGTGTTTAGTAGTCTGTTGTCACAGACTCCATAAGATATTATCTAAATTGGTACTTGCGCGAGCGATTAACATATCAATCCGGTCATAGAGGAATGTGGGTAAAAGAAACTTAAATCTGAACTATCTCCGGAAAACGGACTGGTTCTATGGAAGTTTTGGAATCAGAGGGTCCGGTTACTATGTTTGTTGTTTTAAATATGTATCGTGTATGAAATTGGGTCTGAACCTATAGAACCTAGCGAGAAAATTGAACGTTTTTGTTGCGGTACTTCGGTACTCGCCAGACACGGAAAAGTGAACACGCAATATCTACGGTCGCATCCATTTTTCCCAATGCTTTCGGTATTTTCCCGTCTGGAGAATTTTCAAAACGCGGCGCCAACTGTATTTTTTAATTGTAGAGGAAAGAAACAGGATATACGTACTTACGGACCGCCGTAACCTCGGGGCTTCGTTATAGACTGTATTCAATACGACGTCAGCCACCAGACTGTTGGTGACAAAGATGCATACATCCAGGAATACAATACATTAAAGCTGTCCCAATGAGTCCATGTTTAGCGAAGTTGCACAGGGATCATTGACAGGGGAATTATTGTAGTACTGGGAATGCGTTATCTTGTCCACCAACATGGCTGGATATTTCAATACAAATACGGTCTATAAAAACGCAGATCCTATATTCAGAGCAGGAAGTGCAGATTGTCTCTTTTGCGGTGTGAATTTCCCGAGTCTGCATGCAGTTTTAATGCTTGGTTCAGGCGATTGATTTTGAGAAAAACACTTTAACAGGTAGAGGTCAGTCGGGTTCAAGTGACTATGAGTTGAAAGATGGTCATAAAATTGTCATCATGTTTCCAAGTTAATAATGAATTCAATTCTGGTTCCCAATGGGGGTTGG
>JAMKCH010011473.1:0-71093 GCA_023653785.1 Ophioderma brevispina
TGCATGCAAGATGAGTGAATCATGCATGCATGCATGCTGCAACCCCGGGCTGCAACTGCCTGCATGCAAGATGAGTGCATCATGCATGCATGCTGCAACTGCCTGCATGCAAGATGAGTGCATCATGCATGCATGCATGCTGCAACTGCCTGCATGCATGCTGCAACTGCCTGCATGCATGCTGCAACTGCCTGCATGCAAGATGAGTGAATCATGCATGCATGCTGCAACTGCCTGCATGCAAGATGAGCGCATCATGCATGCTGCAACTGCCTGCATGCAGTGCATCATGCATGCATGCTGCAACTGCCTGCATGCAAGATGAGTGAATCATGCATGCATGCTGCAACTGCCTGCATGCAAGATGAGTGAATCATGCATATGTTTGGAAAATATACAAAGTGATAGTAATGACAGATCAAATTTTCTTGGATTATTTCAGTTTGAGTAGGAGACCAGCAAATGTTACCTTTCAACTCCCCAGACGTCCACGGAACAACTTCATCTTGTCAGCGGTCTGCCATGTGCGGGTAATGACTTCACCAACGCGACCCATCGCCTACACGAATACAAATGTACACCATTAACAGAATCAGCTTGACTGCAGAAGTAATTTATATCTAGATTTCAGAATCTTTAAAACATTATTTTCACAATCTACAAAAGTACAACCTGGTGCAAACTAATGCAACTACTACTTAAGGACCAATTAATATTTATCCCAAAGGAGATTGGGGACAAAAAATTTTTTATTTTTTTTCACTCACTTTTGTTCCACAATTTTGTATCCTGCCCTTTCATTTTCTTAACGGGCCATAGTCGATTGCTAATAGCCTCATCCTCAGAACCCCACATTTTACCCGAAGTGGTCAAAATTTTGGTATCTGCAGAAAGCTACTATTTTTCTCATTTGCCCTGTGAAATCTTAGGGCTAAAGAATGTTTGGTTTGGAAGTTAGGAGCGATGATGTTCCCCATTTTGGTCGCCAAATATTGATTTTACACAGTACTCTATGGCTTACAAAATAACGTTTTCAGCTCTTTCGTCAAAATGGATTGAATTACTGGCACAAAACTTTATATATGGGTTTTTGGGTGGAGGCCATATATCAAGAAAACTTTATACTTTAATCAGGTCATCCCCTTTAAATTTCTCAATTTACACATGTTCTTCCTCTGTAAAAAATGAATTTTGCCTTGGCTACTAACCTGAGAATGAGAGGCTACCATACTGATAGCACCCATATGTCATGTAAGATATCTTCTGCTACTATAGCACACTTCTCTACCTCGGTGCAGTGATGTCATAACCTTGACGCAGCTTTACGAACACGTCAAGATATGCCGTTGCTTCAAGCCAGTGCGAGCGGTTAACTGGTGCAACCATCAAATCACGCGCTGACATCACTGCACAGAGGTAGTGAAATGGAGTTAACCTGAGAATCAGAGGCTACATTACTGATGGCACCCATGTCATACAAGATATCTTCTGCTACTAACCTTATGAGTCAGAGGCTACCATACTGTTAGCACCCATATCATATAAGATAACCTCTGCTACTAACCTGTGAATCAGAGGCTACCATACTGATAGCACCCATATCATAAGATAACCTCTGCTACTAACCTGTGAGTCAGAGGCTACCATACTGATAGCACCCATGTCATATAAGATAACCTCTGCTACTAACCTGTGAATCAGAGGCTACCATACTGATCGCACCCATGTCATAAGATAACCTCTGCTACTAACCTGTGAGTCAGAGGCTACATTACTGATAGCACCCATATCATGTAAGATATCTTCCGCTAATAACCTGTGAATCAGAGGCTACCATACTGATAGCACCCATGTCATGTGAGATATCTACTGCTACTAACCTGTGAGTCAGAGGCTACCATACTGATCGCACCCATATCATGTAAGATATCTTCAGCTGCAATAGTTTCAGCTCTGATACGAGACTCTGCAAAGGCAACATCTTCTTTAAGATTCCTACAGGCAAAATCATCAATACTTGTATTAAGACTATCTGTCACAATGATCAATTCGATGAATTTGTAGTTTGATAGTTTCAAAATACCATTGGAAGATTGATTTTTATCAATTTAATTTCCTTATCCAATATTTTGTTGGGGTAGATGGGTTAATTTAAGTAATTATGCACTCAGAAGACCTTTTCAAATGAACATTGGAAACATTCGTTAAAAATACAACATATATCAAAGCCGTACATCCACAGGCAAGCACTTGCCAGTGATGTGCATTATGCAAAGACAAAATTACTGGCAAGTGCTGTGCCCAACAGTTGCATGTGATTACCTGTTATTCTTATTCAGTGGTTGTGGTTTATCATGTTAACAAGAAATTTGTTTGGATTATATCAACGCTCCACCCATCCACTACTGGGTAATAGATGGATATGGTTGCAGTAATTGTGGTATAGTCAAATATTTAACACTGGTAAACGGCAAGTTTATACTGCATCATGCATGTCGCATTTACTAAGCGTGACAATCACCACGCAATCGCTTGGCTCCTTGGATTTAATCATTTGTTTTTTAAGAGGGATGCAATTATTAAATGAATAAAAAAGAATGATGTAACACGATTTTTGACAAATTATATCGATAAAAAGCAATGAAAAGCAAAAATTACACAACACTAAAGGAGAATGAGAATAAAAGATGAAATTTTTTGTTTTGGCTGACTTAGTGTCATAATGGATGGGCATCCAATATTTTTATCGTGGTGGATACCGCGGCATATCTTTTATTCGCTAAATATAAAATGGATGCTTATCCAAACAAGCCTAGTCTTAGGTCAGTGGTTTTTGCGATGGTGTCCAAAATGACCTGCAGTCATTTGGGAAGCCATCTCAAGACCATTGACTTAAATGTTACAATCGAATATAGAGTCTAACCAAGGTTCATGATAAGGTTAAGTCAGATATTTACTTATCCAAATGATGGCACACCATCAGCATGTCAAGATGCTCATCAATAGTATTGGCTGTGTACGGCCGGGTAGGATTAGTGGAAGACGGAAAGAAAAAAGAACATTGGGCTCCCCACAAACTCGCATGATATCTGGAGCGTGACCTCCACCGGCACCCTCAGAATGGTAGGTGTGAATAGTGCGTCCCTAAGGAAAAAGAAAAAGTTGGTAATCAGGGTTCGAGTCTTTAGCAACAGCATTTCCTCCTAGTTTTCCCCCATACCTAAAAATAGCCTATTATCTTTAATTTTCAGTGTGGGGGACAGAATTCTGGGACATGCGTCTGTTCCCTTGCAGTGACATGGCCTAATGGGGGAGGAAAATATTTGGGGGGATTTTCATTGACGTGGGATGTATTTTGACAAATAATTTCAAATAATAGTACAAACCTTTTGTATAATAATAACATAATTTTGCTAAATTTATCTATCAGTTGTGTTTACATTTTTCTCTTTATCTAGAAAATCAGCGGGGACTCAAGGAGGAGGGGCTTTTATCTTTCTGCCCATAATATGCCTCATTGCAAAAGTGCAATGGTTTGAGTATTGCATGCAGCACAAATAAAAAATAAACTGCAAATTTCCAGAGAATTACATCTACTCATTATAGCAACATACTGGTAGTCTTAATGAGCCTTGCAATGACCATTGCACTGTGTGTAGAAAGGACTCAAAGGGATGTCATGTTCGTGTATATCTTTCAAGCAAACCATTAACTATATTTACCAATTGATACTGTTCAAGATTCACACATTTCTTATGTTCAATATTGGCACATGCCAAGTGAAAAATTAACACTGATATGTTAATTACATTAGTTCAGGAGAGACAAATATTTAAATACATATCTGTGTAACTTTTGACCTCTGACCTATAGGTCCATAACTTATGTCTTTGACAGACCATCATAGGAGGATCCTAAGTTCCAGTTCGGATTGAAATCAGATTGAGTATCATTTGTGAACCACACTTGATGTGAATGCAAGGAGGTCATAAGAGCAATAGCTGCCATGTGATACATCTGTGTGCTGCCACGTATTAGGATAACTCGCAGTTTATCTTTTCTTGAGTCAGTGGCTCTTGAAATGGTTCTTCAGGGGACTGTGTTGCCTGAAGAACCATTTCAAGAGCCACTACCCAGAGACTTGGCATATAGTTTGATGGGAATTATTTCTGACAAATGGCAGGTATTGCACTTATGACCTCCTTGCATTCATACACGATGACTTGTATCCAGACGTATGACTGACAGACATTTGCTCCATTACAGCATTCCCCATGGCTAAAGCCAATTTGGTTTTGGGGACACCACAGAAGTGTGTGTTTGTGTGTGTGTGTGTGTGTGTGTGCGTGCGTGCATACGTACGGACCAAACTTAATACCATGTGCGGATGTTTTTAAGCCTGGTGAGGATGTTCTGAATTTGAAGTCCCCACAAGCTAATTAATGTTTTAGTTCTTAGAGACAGCTCATCACTTAGCATATAGGAATAAAGCATGATATAGTATTGCACTTTATTCCATTAAAGACAGCATGTCACCCATAAACAGTTTAATACAGTTGTCACAGAAACTGGTTCATTTAACACAGCCACAAACAGTTTATTAGTTGTCTAAAAAATGGTTCTGTTTACAGAGATAAGCAAAATTTAAAAAAAAGCTTGTCACATAAACAGTTTAATATAGTTGTCTTAATAACTGGTTCATATCGATACAGTCCATCACCCATAAAGGGTTTAATACAGCTGTCTAAGAAACTGGTTCATTTTAAGTGAAATTTAAAAAAAAACCAAACGTTGAATATTTTTTTTCTAATTATAGAAAATACATCGGTACCTCTGGATCCGCTTGTGCTCGCAATAGACCGTCTGCGGTTGTGAATGATAGGCCTAACATGACGTTTGACCTTGATATGTGCCCTTGGACCTCATAAACAAATGAGGGTTTGCATGTAAATTCATAAAACCAAGTTCCAATTGAACTAATTTTACATTTTCAGCCTATCTTACAACTTGACCTCACATGACCTTTGACCTTAGTATGTGACCTTTGACCTCATCAACAAATGAGGGATCCCAGTTTGGTTCCAATTGAACTTCAACTTTTGAAATGAGGTCAATTTTACATTTTCAGCCTATCTTACAACTTGACCTCACATGACCTTTGACCTGCATATGTGACCTTTGACCTCATCAACAATTGAGGATCCCATGTTGCACCTTTGATTTAAGTTGGTTCAATTTGAAATAACTTTTCAGCCTATTTTACAACTGACCTCACATGACCTTTGACCTTGGCATGTGACCTTTGACTTCATCAAAAAATGGGGGATGCCAAGTTTGGTTTAAATCCATCAAAGTATGAGGATATTACAGGCAAATGTGAACACTTTCACAACAGACAACAACAGACATCAACAACAGACATCAACAACAGACAACAACAGACATCAACAACAGACATCAACAACAGACAACAACAGTGGACAAAGTGATCCCTATGTGTGTCTTCCTGCCTTGGGCAGGCGACACAAAAATGGTTCATTTAACACAGTGTAAGCAAAACGCACACACACAGTTAAGCAAAAAACACAAGGCTCAAAAAGTATGTATGTGCATTTGTGTGGGGGTGTGTGTGCATATGTTCAAGAGCCTGATAGAATCCCTAAATTACCTTAAATGCCTCTATAGATTGCTCCACACAGCATGACTCATTCAGCGTGTCTGTATGAATCATAACTTGGACATCCATCTCCTCAGCTACTCGCAGGCAAGTGTCAATGGCAGCTGGAGTTGTACCCCAGTCCTCATGTAGTTTAAGTCTGCCCCAATGAACAAAATATGACAGTAGTATTTAGGTATGTTTGCTTAAAGACACTATCAGTGATTTGCTAAATCAGTAAACCGAAAAAATCATCAAAAATCAGATTTTGCATGTATGTAACAAGTACAGGTATCCTAACATTCCTGCAAATGATAAGACCAGAAAAGAAGCAAACTAATATAAGGACCGAATCCGAGATTGTAGTCATTACTGTCCGTTCGGGCGACACTCATACACCACGTAATGAATGGAGAATCGTATCTTGGAAACACTGCCGTTTTCTTCAATTCCTGTCAATTCTACAGCTAGAAAAGGTGACTTATGAGATCTCCTCACTTGAAGCATTTTTCTAAATTTCAAATATTTTTCAAATCACTGATAGTGTCTTAACTACTTCGTTTTGAGTTTGGAGGCAATAATCTATTGTTATATCACATAAGTTGAGCCTGCATTACTTTTTTGTTTTTGTTTTTCACATCCTCAGAACAGACCCGGGGGGGGGGGGGGGTGTTCCTGGGCAATGCTGTGGTCGGGAAATACCAAAATACTAAAGGGAAATATGAAGCCGACTCATCTTTCCATTAACATTACACATTTCCAATTTTTCATTTCATATTAAAGGTGCATTTCATGATTCCAGCACCTTAATTTTCGCTTATTGTTTACTAGAAGTATCATTAATCCTTTCGCACCCATAAAACGCCTGAGCGTTTCTTGCAAGTAAATAAATAGTTGAAAATACATTCAGATAATATTTTGGTATCTCAAATATGGGACAATCCAAAAGATGAAGTTTGGTATCATTTAGAAGTTTATAATGTTCTTTACAATGCATGTGAATTGCTATGCTGGCAGTTCAAAAATGAAATCCTAAAATTAATTCAGGTGCGAAAGGGTTAAGAAAAAAATTACAGTTGACTCTGATGGTGCATTTTCATGTTAAGAGCAAATGTTCATTTCACAGTGCCCCATAGGCCATTGTGTTGTAATTTCTGTCCGTTTACGGACAGAAAATACAAATTTGCTAACTTCTTCCAGAGTAGATCGAATCTGCAAATGACCTTTTTAAGGTAAATTGGGGGATGAGGCTGAGGATCATGAAATGCCCCTTTAAGGAATTAATTAATGAGCATTTTATGAATTTCTATTGGGTTTCATGGAAACACATGGCTCATTTGTAATGCTATGTCAAGCAAGCCAAATCAGATAAAACATTCACAAGGTTGAACAATGAATGGGCATTTCAATTCTAGAATTTATAGAGCAGGAACAGAATATCATAGGGTCCTTATTTAGGGAGTTCGTTCATGCCCGACTACATCTAAGGTTTGACACCTTTAGTAGTTAGTATGGACTCTCTACATCAATGCAATGGTAGTTAGTGGCATCAAATTGTGGTGTCACTTTTTTTTCAATAGGGGCCAATTTAAGTTTACACAGGGGTCAAACTTTTAAATTACTCCAATCATGTTGAAATGTATGCCATATTGTCTGTCTAGTCACAAGGATTCCAAAAATGTATAGTTTGTACTATCTATGACCATTGGTTTTAGAGTTATTGGGTAAAATCGCTAAAAGTGCAAAAAAGGTCAAACTCAATTTGCATTGATGTAGAGGGTCCATACTAACTACCAAAGGTATCAAAGCTGAGATGTAGTGGGACATGAACGATGACCTTTGACCCAAGTCCTTGCTCCCGCTCTATTAAAAATGCCATCAGTGATCTACAGTGTCAAAATATTTGAAATTTGCAGAAATTGGTTTAAAAGTGAAGGATAAGTCTGTAGAATTCTCATAAGCTATTATTTTACAACTGAAAAATTGACAAAAAAGGAGAAAATGCCAGTGCTCAAAGATATGAATCGCCATTTAATTATATGTAGTAATTAGTGTCTGTACGGAGAGTAATAACTAAAATATTCTAATTTTGTTCTTATTAGGCTGCTTTTGGTCTTACCACTGTAGGGTAGTTACGATACCTATCATTGTTACAGACATGCAATTACTGATTTGATGATTTGTTTGATGTTCTGATTCGCATAATCACTGATAGTGCCTTTAAGCTGTAAATGTAGTTGTTTTTGAAGTTTGTATTTGATTTTGAGAACAAAGGCAATTAAAAACAAAAGCATGAGTGTCTATGTTTGCCTTATATAACTGTTATGCAAAATTCACTTTGAGTTTACATGGCAATGGAATCCAACAAGCATTCCTGTTTACCTCGTATGTAGTGGGGTACGTGCTTGGTCATAGGTGCGCTCACATGACCATGTATAACAAGACTAGTGGGTATACATGGCCGCGTGTACGAACGCCGAAGTGGTCTCAAAAGCAAGCACTTTCAGGCTGATGAAATTTTTATATTTAAGATTTAATTTTGTGAGTAATAGTTAGCGGAATACAGTAAATATGATGGGATTCATTCAAGGATTTGGGTATGAAACTTGTTTATGCCCTCATATAAAGAACCATAGGCATATAAAACAAGCGTTATACCAAAATACCATGACGATGAACCACCTTAATCTTATGCATGGCTGCTGTGCCGAACATACCCAAATGGTTAAAATCATGTCATTTCAGGCTGAATTTTTGATACTTAAAGGTGCATGTTCGTGATTCCAGCACCTTCCATTTTATTAGTGGTTCACTAGATATCTTGAGAAAAGCTTCCTTGCACAAAATTTGAGTTGATTCTACGATATTGCGGTTTGTGTTATGAGCAATTGCTTGTTTACCCATGGGTCCCATAGGCCAAATAGGTCAGATATAGCCAAAATCTCAACTTTTTTTAGGTAAGTCGGGGGGGTGGGAGGGGAGAGGTTGTGGGTGTGGATCCCAAAAATGCCCCTTTTTAACAGTGCAACAATAGATTTTGAAGCACCCAAATTGTGTGATGATCAGGTAATTTCTAGAGATTAGACCCTCCAAGAGATTCCGTACCTGTATTTGGCTACAGAAAATGTCTTAAAAGAGAGAAAAAAAAAGGCGATTATGCATTGCTTATTTTTCAATATAAAACATAGGATGAACTTTTTGCATTTGCTCCTATACGGAAATTAGAATCTCACAACTTTTGTACCAAAAAAACATTTTCAGCTCTTAATCATTTTAGATGGGGGTATTTTTGTTAGAAAGATTTACATCAGAGCAAAAAATCAGTACTTTATTTTTTTAGGGACCTCTGATATGCAAAAAATCTCTCGTTGCCCTAAATTTTAATTTGTGAGTAATAGTAGAAGACATTCATGCAAACGAACAGGGTCTTTAGTAAGCATTGTGGCAATGAACCCCTAATTAAATAACAAACTTAAAAAATAGGCTAAACAAACACACAATAGTAATTGTTCCTAGAACTGAACTGGGTACAAATTTCACAGAAGATTGATGAAATGAATGGGCATTTGAAATAAGTAACATGGTATATGTATTGTTAATGTGAAAATGCCTTACCCAATAGCACTGGCTTTTTTTTAGCGGGTCTTTTAATCACTTCTACATTCTTGGAGGAGTTGGATGAGTTGCTTGCCTGGAAGTAGGACATTAGAAACTTACACTACTTTTAGGTAGATGTGTGTGTTTGGGCGGGCGGGCAAAAGCATGTCGGAGATTTTGGCTCGAATTCACGCTCCAGGACCAGGACCAGTCGTATTATCTCATAAGGCAGTATTCATATTTTTCTAATTCAATCCACAACTCGTATGTTTTTTGCATCCAATCTCCAATTACTAAAATACAAATAAAATCATAAACCTTAAATTTTGTTCCTGGAGTGGTTCAAACCCACGACCCTTTGATAAACAAGCGAGAGCCCACAGACAAACGCCACGCAATACGAGACAGCAGGAAGTCGTTCTTTGGTAAGACTTCAATATAAACATTAACGGAATAAAAGCGCACACATAATAATGAATAGCGCCCCTCTGGACGAGTTGAAAATACTGCTCCTAGAGCATGAATCGGCCCAAAATCTTCAAGAATCGGGGGGGGGGGAGAGGGAGGGGAAGAGGCAGGTGAGGGCCATGTTAGGAGCGTCGTGATCATGGATACCGCGGCCCCAGATCAGCTTACTCCGTTGAATAAATCCTGACCACCACAAAGCCATTACCAATGACTTGTGGGATACACTAAGAAGAAGGGTGCGATCGCGGTGAGAGAGTGGGCGGGGGTATCAGGTTTAGCAGTTACACCATAATTTCATTACTACGTCCCAGTTCACTACTTTTGTCTTGTAGCAACCAGGTCCAATGTATGTAGGTGTATACATTTTCTGTGCTAAGCACTTGTATACTTGTCCTAATTCTCATCACCATTGCTAAGTGCACTGTTTATCCAGTATTGTAAACAGGTGTGAAAATGTACGCAATTCATTGGCTGATGCCCAGGTTCAATTCAATAATTAAACCCAGGAGTAGGCGCAGCATATTGACGTTTTATTTGGAGGTTGAGTGATTGTGCGTCATACCATGTTTTTGCTACATTGAGCACGCCTGCCAAGTTGCGTCATTATAAAGCTATTTAAGATAGATTAAGAATAAATGTAAATTTCTTTGGGAACTCGGTTCTCTCTTTACAACGAATTGAAACCGGCTCCTCGTTCCTCCAATTAAAATAATGGTATCGCCTTGGTTTCAATTTGTCGGTGAAATGAGTACCGGTCCCCAAAAATACCTTTAGTCTCTAAGTAAAATAACTAGCAGACCTTATATTTTATCCCAATGTTCACTGCAATGTACTTTACTATTTACAATTCTGTTTTCCCCTGTTAAGGTTCCCCCTCCCATGCCAAGTTGGTACAACTTACTTTACCTCTCTGTGATGTGAAGGTTTTAATTAAGCTTAAGTATTTTTCAGAAAATACAGTTTTGAACAATAGTTATGGAAAACTCAGCAATATTTACCACATGATAAGTGAAAGGTCCCACCAATTTAAATCAAAATTAATTTTTGGGACAGAAACGCTGCATCAAAACAGTTGGTTTGCCCAATCAACCCCAGCACCCCAATAGAATGGTTGATGTCATATCCCTGTTTGCCAAACCTGAAGTATGACATTTATATTTATTTAGAACAGAGCACAGTGTTAAAACATTTAACTTGTTGTAAAAAGCGATTGATTAAATGGCAGTGGAACTCTCTACTTTAATCAATTGTGCTATCAATCAATTAAGTGATCAATCAATCAATTATGCATTGACCAAGAAAGGACTTGACAACATGGATTAATTAAAGCAATACCAGCACATTTTTTGAAGAGCACCTTCAATTTTCAAAATTTGAAATTTTTGCAGAGTAGTGTTGGTAATTGTCTAGTAAACTATACTTGTTAATGCTCAAAGTGCGTATTTCTTATAAAAGAAGGGATTTTGTGATTAGAATCGGCATATCTGATTGTAATTTAACAGCGGAACTGGAAACGCCAATGTTCTGTCTGTCCATTGAGAAATAGTGCCACCTCACTAAAATGCCTCTAACAGAACTACTAATGGATGAACATAGCCACATACTTGGCGCAATTTCCCGGATATTTCACATTGAAAGGACGTTTCCAGCAGTTGTTGAATTATTATCGGATATCTCCAATATTAATTATTCTAATTACAAAATTCCTTCTTTTGTGATACATAGACTGGTTCAAGCTTTACCATTCATAGGTATAGTTTACTAGCCAATTACCAATGCAACTGTGCAAAAATCTCTATCTTTTTGAAAAATTGAGGGTGCCCTTCAAAAAATTGCTTTAATACACACCACCAGCGAACAAACTCGGGAAATGAACGATGTTTCCCTAGCACCACGCTAGCACTCATATCTTCCCGGACCGTACATATCATTTCCGTACCGCCGTACATGAGAGTGATGAAACTTCGCCCATTGCACTAAGGGATATCAAATTGTTTTTAGATCCTGACTCAAACCGTAGCACACATTTAAAAATTACTATCCACTTTGCTATTATAGCTGTGTTGTAAATAATAATAACTAAGAAAACAGCTGATTCATAACATTTACACTATGCTCACTTGTTTTGGTTGCTATGTATACGTACGTACAACATAGCAACCATTACTCGCATTGCATCATACACCCGTGTCGAAGCCCCTGGTATACTGTTCTTATTTTCCAATTTTAAAAAACTATCGTTCAGATCACTGCAAAATTCAGATGTTTAGTACATAAAAAATGATCTGAACTTAAAAATTTGACGCTGAACTTGGTTAACATTTCAATAGAAAATGGATACAATCATAATGATAGCATGTTAATAAACTTCATATTTTACTGATTTTTGTTTGAGATAAGGCTATTTCCTTTTGTTTACTTTAAATTCAGTCTTCAATAATTTGTTACCGTACCGGGAAGTTCACATCAAATTCAGGTTTGACTTCTTCAAAAAGTGCAATTAGATGAGGATATTATTACGGGGGGTTGACAAGTGTAAAACGGAAGTAGGTAAAGCGAACATGAACTCCACTTAAATTAGCAATGTTGTGGAGAAAATCTAGAAACAATTTTGGTTTGTTTGCTGGTGGTGTGGCTTTAATATATCAGTGACCACCTGAGTCTTTGCTCAACCAATCTATGAACCAATCAATCAATAATCAGCAATCATTCAATTAATCAATCAACTCACCTGTGAAACCAAAGTTGAGTGGGAATGCATCAGTGCTCTGTATCATGTTCTTGATGTGGTTTGGTCCTGGTGTACACGTTGTTGCACAGGATCCATGGGCTGGACCTAGAATATCAAAAAAGTATTATGGATTCAAATTTTATTATGACAAACTGCCATAAAGTAAAAGAATAATGTTTTGTTTGCCATTACCTAAATTATCCTATATGGTTTGTATGGTTTAAAATTTGGATGTTTAAAACCCTTAGCCCGGACTTTGGGCTACTTCTAGCCCAGATTTGCTTCAGCGGTTCCATTGTTTTAGCACAGTGAAGGTGAACCATTGCTGAAAGCTAGCGAGACATAGCAATTCTGGCTGGAGCCTGCTCTGGATTTGTAGACATAATGTTTCGCCTCCAGGCTGTTTTTCAATGAAACTGCAACCCAATATCAGCTGGTCTGCCCACACAAGTTTGCCGACGGGAGGTCAGTAATTGAAAATCTGTATCGATAAAGTCCTTGCTGTACAAGTCCCACGAAATTGCCTAGCATGGGTCCCGGTAAAGAGTTAAGAAAAAATATAAGGAAAAGTACACATTTTTAATGCTCTTTGAATCTCACACATACACCCAAAAACGATTCACAATTTGAAAACTTAATTATCTTGTCTATTCATACACCAATTATCCATTTTATGCTCTACTAAGCATGGTCACTATAACAGTCAAACCACATGAGCTTTTGCTAGTAAAAATATGTAAAAATAGAAATCAGATCCACCAAACCAAATATTTTAGTCCATTGTGGCAAAAAAACTTATTGCCTAATCATAAACAGGCAGATTCTTACTAACAGTGCAACCCAGAGCTAAGGCTACTCCATGCATGTGTACTCTTATTTCTACTTCAGTGGTACCCCCTTGATGCATTATCAATGCAGGACCTACAACTATAAGTGCTTGTGAAGTACACAAGCCACTGGGTGGATAGCAGCTATGTTTACTAAGAAGTGGCCCATCACTAGTACACGATGCAGTGCTTGTACATTGATGACAGGTACACATGGAGGCCATCAGTAGAGTGGAAGCTAGTGGAGTACCTCTGTAACTACTCGGGAGTAGAGTACCTTCACAGGTACTCCTTACCAGCTGCCTATAGTAGGGAACACATTGGTTCATTAAGGGCACCAAACATTTACCTTTTCTGGACATTTTTATGCTTAGTAACATTTATAATTGAGTTGAGCATCACCAAAACCCCTATATCTGACATATTGTATAAAATATACAACACAGGTGACCAAAATGTTAAATAATGGATAAGATGACTAAAATTATCACATGTACCTAGGTGGATGATTAACCCCACTTTTGCTACCAGCGATGAGGCACCCATATGGGTGGGTAATCCGTGGCTACTCAACAGGTACTACTAAGGTACTCCTATGACTAATTTAGCTGCGTACTTGTAATTTTGCTGTAAAGTTGACTGCTTAAGTCTTTACAAACAATATAACTTAAACAGGGATGTAAGTGGGCATATCTTTAATTTCCTGAAAATTGATCCGGCCCTTGCCCCAGCCACCAAAAGCTTGCATGCGACGCTATGTGGAATCGTCCAAACAAAATACTACAGAAGTTAAAGGGGTTTATCCCCTATCAAAAATGTGGGTGTGCTTTTAATATGCTGAAATAACATCACCCAAGTCCATAAATGTAAACAAAAAAGTTAACAGAAGTCTCCTTGCTTAAAACATCACCAAACCTCTCCTGTCATTCTATATATAGCTTGTAACAAAACAGCTATTTTTTAAGTTAACCAAGCATGAGAATATGATGCGGTCAAAAACAATTCTTTCACACAATAATGTTTTGGCTCAAATTCAAACATTTATTCAGTCACCTAAGTAACAAAACAAAATTCTGACCAACTAAAGTGATCCCAACAAGCAAACACGACTTACCAGTGCCACCTCCAAATATGGTCGTCAGCCCCGAAGCGATGGCTTCCCGGGCCAGCTGAGGACAGATGAAGTGAATGTGACCATCCAAGCCCCCAGCAGTCAAGATCATGCCCTCTCCAGCAATAGCTTCAGTCCCCACACCAACGGTCATCCCATCCGTCACGCCATCCATGACATCAGGATTGCCGGCTTTACCAATGCCAGCAATCAAGCCATTCTATCGAGAAACATATTACACATGTATAATCCTTTATGAAACCGTATTCTTGTGAAGCTTAGTTTATGATTAAAAAACTATAAAATAAAATGTTAAACTACTCTAAGACATTAATTATATAGTGAAAGAAAAATAAGAAACTATTGATTGGTTTTGCAGGCGCCAATTTGGACTACAAAGTAGCCAGCCATTTTCTCCACAAAGATGCACTGCAAGTTTTAGATAATGGCTTTTATGAGTTTAGAATAGACCAAATTAATTATATAATAATGAATTTGGTGCTGGATACATTTTAGTATTTATTGTGGTGCCCTTTTCCAGACTCTGTATTTCCCCATTCATTTGTTCAGGGAAATGAATTCTGGATCAAATTACATACAGGCATGTAATTGGTCAAGGAGCAATATAATGACCCTAAGTGACCCTGAATGACTTTTGACCTCACCTGTTACCCCACATAAGAAAGAACCCTTGTCTCAATGTATATATGAACTTGACATGAATCATGCTACATAAAATCTATCCGAAAAAAAAAACATTTTGGTGTCAACAACTCAGCCAGAAACCTTGTTGTAGTTTATTTTCTATATTGTTATCTCCCATACGATTTGAGGCCATAACAAAAAACATGCTCACGTCTAAAAATAATACTTTCATTTTGTTAAGTATTATTTCAACAATGCAAAATTTTAACAGATAATTACCAATTTAACATACAAAACTCTTAATCCTATGGTTCATAATTAACTTCAACACCTTTTCCAATACTGCTGCCTAGATGAAAATACCTTTATTCCAACATCAGCTTTGATGATGCCTGCCACAGCATCAACAATGAGGGCATTTGTAATGACGGTATCCAGTGCTGTAGCATTGGTCACAAGAGCTGCTTGTCCCATTCCTTCACGCAAAGTCTGAAAATGTTTTTAATGTAAACAAAATGCAAAGTATTAGTCAATTTACAGTCCTAAAGAGTAACAATGTCTGGTTTAAAGGTGAAACGAGAGATTTTGAGGCACCCAAATTTTATGTCATAATAGTAATTTTATATAGACTAGACACTAGACACATTTGGATCTGCTGTGCATCACCTTTCCACATATATTTTATACGTTTTTTTTTAATTTTTCAGGATAAATCTTCTGTAACTGTTCTGGAACTAATTGGGCTATACATTAAATGACATCCATGTAAGGGCACCTGGAGTTTGCCTTGCGGTCAAGCAAATGTGATGATATTATCTGGTGGCATTGTTTTATGTAACTGTCGGGCATTCGTATTGTGGTTAAAGAAAGGGTTCGGTTGACAGATAATGTTGGCACTAGCAATTAATTAGTAGGTACATTCCCCATGCGATGACCACATAATACTTTGATTGACACATTATGCTTCGTCCTTGAAACGTGCCTTCGGTGATCCTGTCACAGTTGGACAATATTTTGAGGTATTTTTGAGGTATTTTCTAAATACGTCATTGATGAATGAAAGCTACTGAACTGTGCCAAGGAATTTGAGATTTTACTAGCTCATAGTGAATATCCAACATTTGCACCAAGCATCCGTCTGCATTTACACATACTGGATAAGCCATGTGCCATACCTTTCCTCCACCAAACTTGCATTCATCTCCATACACAGTGAAGTCCTTTTCTACTTCAATTATTAAACTCATGTCACCAAGACGAATCTGTAAGCAGTAAAGATAGAAGGGGATTTCAATCATTTTCAATGTCACCAACATTCCAGTATCATGTGTAATTATCTGAATACCACCATGCAGTCATGGAAGACAAGTTGTACAAATAGCAATTTTAGTAAATAATAGCACCCTTGCAAGATCCAAGTACCTGAAATTGTACCTAAAATGTACCAACACTAGACTATTCCTAGAGTGTACCTAAATGGCATGAAGTACAATTTAGGTATATTTAAGTCATACCTAGTGTCATATAGCGGATTGGTCACTCAAAATATTTTAACACTTATGGCCAACCATAGTTTCTTTGGCCAGTTGGCTGCTTATAAATACCATTTGATTATATATCTAGCTTGGTCCTTGAGGCCAGATTAGCTCTAGGCTAATCCTTAAATAGTTTTGGGGTATTGTATTGCATTTTGTTTGTAACTCTGGCCAAGCATTGGGATGCTGAATGTAATGCACACCTGGCCTTCTTTTCATCACAATCTGAATGATATCTGGCTGGAAAGTCACTTGCAATTTTAACACCGTGGGAGGAGGTTGTGCCTCTTGTGTGGCTCAATTAGGTAACATAGCATTGGGTGGGGCACTAGGAATGATATAATTTTTAGCCAGCTTATCAAGGCCCTATACTATATAGAAGTTGTGCCATAGGGATAAGGGGCAAATATCAGGAGTATAATAGACGTTCCTGAAGTAGTGCTCAAGTTGTCGCCGTTGCCAGATGAAAAGCTGTCTACTTTGCCTGGAGACGACACTGCAGATGTTACCGCCACATACACCTCCCTGCAAGTCATTTTAGTTGGAAAGGACCAATGTAAGTTTTCTTTGTTTTTTGGCCAAGTTATATCAGGATATTATTAAATATGAACCAATGTTGTGTTATTGAAGGGGAATATGGGGATGTAGTAAAACTACAAACTAAGTGAATCTACTAGTGTCGTTTACGGTTGGTATACAGGAAATATGATTTGGGATGTGTAATTTTGCTCTTCGTTTACGAGATGAACAATCATTGAATGTTCAAGTGACCGTACAAGTTTTTAATCAGTTTAATGAATTGATTTAATGAGTTAAAGGGAATTAAAGCTGTGTAATTACGGTTTATGGTATAAATTGGGAAAGGAAGTTAAGGTTCAGTTTTTTTTAAGACTTTGAGTGGAATTGAAGTTAAAGGATGGAAGTTTAAATCAGAGGAAAAAAAAAAAAACAGATTGGTTGAGTTTTCTTGCTATTTCATAGTAATACAATTAAAGTGGGCAGAAATGGGGTTTTTAAAGTTAACAAGGTTTTAAACACAATACCAAACAGGGAAACTACTATTTTTGGTATCTTATTTCTTTATCTATAGCCGCTATTTTGTTGGGTCTACATTTTAACTGGAACTGTGGGGCAGTGGAAGCTTGTTCAATATTCTTCACTTGGTCCATTGATTGTGTAAAGCAACATGTTCGCATCTATGCTGTAAATCTGCCAAGATACGAGTTTGGGACAGTCAACTTTTATATTTCATTATGAACTGAATTGGACTGGTTCTCCTTCATTTACTTTCGCCATATAAGTAAGACTGTTTCATTTATATTTCAATGAATTAAGTTCTCTAGTGGACTTGACTGTACATCAATTTTGTGCAAGAGAACTTGTTTATTTCCGGAAACAGACTCCTCAACAGACTCACAAGTGCACTAAATCCATCTTTTGGGATAAAAATCACTTATTGGATAATATAATAATGAATCTGTAAATTTGTATATTGTGTTGGCATAAATAATTGGTAGTTTAATAGATACTTAAACAACTTGAGTTGTGCGTTTGTAATTAATCATATAGCGTCTTTCTGAGCAAAGTTTTTATATCTTCCGTGTTTAGGTTACACCTACATGTATCTATTCAATATTGTTGGGCAAAGAAAATTGTACCTCAATGTACTAAAGGTACATTAAGGTGTACTAATTTCCCCAAAAATTATCCCTTAAGTATCTTATTGTACTTAAATGTATGTAATGTAGACTTCATTTTTGTTCTTACCATCAATGTGGTTTTCAGCAATACACTAGCACCCTCATTGGATAAAACCAGGCCAAGTTCTTCTAATTCATTTGCAAGTTATTTTGTAGATTTTCAAACTTTTTGCTCTTTCCACAAATGTTGGAAAGCAGCAAATATATGCGTTGACAGATTATAATTGGTGGAAACTCCAGAATACCCTACCAATGTATTTTGATCTTCAAATTCAGATTTATTCCTTTTTAAAGCCGCTTTTGCCCAATTATTAATCCCTGTTAGCTCTACCTAAAACCACAAAGAAACGGTTTGACATGCTCAAAAAACTTATCGAAATCTGTATTTATGTATATTTAGCAAAATTACCGTCTCAGTTGGCCTTTGTGAATGTTTGAGCTTGGGTTATGAAAGGACAAAATGGCATGCCAAATATTCAGACAAATACAAATGTAATAGACCCATAACTGAAATCAACTTCCACAATTTGAAACAATTTGATGTTTACATTCGTAAAATCAGTAAAAACAAGCAGATTTTGTGGCAATTCCTGCCATTGAAAATCAAGGTGTTGACATCCTGCCAAAATTTTCAGCGTATCTAGCTGTTTTGTGACACAATTCAAAGGCAGTCAGACCGGGAATTCAGAGCTTGTAGTTCTTCAGGCTTGTCGTAAGATTGATCTGACAGTGGAAATGGTGGATTAGCCAGGATTAGCACTATACCATAGCAATGGTCTTTGATCTGATGACTGCATGCCTTTCAGTTTGACAAAATGCTGGTAGTGATGTCATCAGCATCCTTGTTTGAGAAGCTTACAAGAAAAATAATTTTATCGTAGATTCAAACCATCTTGTCACCAGATGGAAAGTTTTGGACCGCATTGATTAGTTTGGAAAGGAGGCAGAAAGAAAACTGTGGCCCGATTACCTGTTTCATGAACAAACTAAGATAATCTGGCCTTTCATGTTGCAACGGTCATTTTAACAATGAAGTGCAATGACTTTTTGTGTGCCTTCGTATCCAAAACACGGCCTCAAAGCCAGTAACATTCAACTCACCTGTTCATTGAATACATTGAGCAATCGATTATCGAATGTTTTGAGAGTGAATGGATCTATAAATGGGCCTTATGTTGACTTGCAGGCTTTCATTTACATAGAATTGATTTTTAGCATAGAATTGATTTTCTCTGCCGTCGGACTATATGTTTCAATAGGTTTAGATGGAATTTTTAATTCCACCAACTGTACATGCCCCTCAGTCAATGCCCATACATTCGGAAAAGTACTAGAGGGTGACACGATGGTTTGAATCTAATATAGTTATTTTTCCTTTTTAAATAAAATGTGGTAAACACCCAATGGATTTCAGTAAGGGTCCAATTCAATATGTCTGAAATATTTGTTCATGTCATTGTGTCCCTTTAATCACCGACAGTAAGAAAAGGAGGGGTGAACCTTAATTGAGAGTCGCAGTTTGAGAAGCTTGTGGATGTTACTTTCCATTGTACTTCCGTCAAAATATGTTGATTCAAATTCTGCATCGTAATGCATGATGAATGTGGAAGTCAATTGCCGTCAAAATGTGCCTCTCTGAGTATTGCACAAACAGGACCCTGCACACCACAGACTGTTTTAGATATAAAAATGAACATCTGGATACTTGAAATCTCAAGATTATACCAATTTTTATTGGACTTGACAACAATTAACACAAAATGTGTAAATGAGGAAAAACTAATCATTTCATCATTCAACAATTCGTCTGCGACAGAATTGTAACTCGATTGTAAAGGCAAACCTTGCGAGGTATTTATCAATATTAGCTAATATCATGGCTCTGCTGATCAATTTTTCATTTGAAGAACATCTTTTGCTGAATCTGGGCTCTTCATATCAAAATATAGTTGAAATATTCCATTTAAAGAGACACTGGCACATTGAAAAAAATGGCAAATTAAAAAAAAAAAAAAAAAAAAAATGGCATGGTTGTAAAGCTTTTATATACATTACCCTCACCTTAAATGATTAAGACCAAATCAGCGTCCTTATGGGTAAGCAGAAGATTTTATAATAATGTCGCCGGCGGACAGTAATTCAGCAGAGACGGGGGGGGGAAATGGTGTTTAAGACAAGTAAAACAAACACCGTATGCATGTTTCCATGGCATGCACCCTGTTTGACCGGTCTGTGACCTTTTTGGTTTTAATATCAATGAGCACAAAGTCTAGATATTCATGTAATATACACATTCGTTGATTAAAGTTATGAAAAAATTAAAAGTTAGCCTATAAATTACCCAGATGTCTTTAACCTCTATTAACGTCCCTATCTGTTTTGAGTATGTTAGTTTTATGTGTAAAATGTATCTCTTCCAATGGCCTAGAATATATTTGAGAGCAAATTGAAGGAATTTCATATTTTGTGAAAAATGTGCCAGTGCCACTTTAAAACAAATACAGCAAGTAACTTGCGTCATCCCCCGGCAACATGGCAATCTGGAAACATGACCTCCAGATGACCTTTGACCTTGGTCCAGAACTTTGACATCGTCCACACATGAAGGAACCCAATATTGCCACCTTAACCCCAAGTCTGCGTTTAAATCGGACTTAAACTTTTGAAGGAGACGCGAAAACGAAAACCTAACCAAACCTAACCAAACTGGAACACACATTCGCACCCTCGCAATATCCCTCTCTGCTTTTCAAGCCGGGGGATTTGAAAAATGGCTAAATACTACTGACCTTGTCACCTGTAGTAGGTCCATAAGTCCTGATGTAGTTCATTCTTGGCATTACACACACCACTGAAGATGGCGTAACATCCTACAAAGAAAAAATTAGAAAGAAAAATTAAAGATGGACGTTCAAAGTACAAGATATAATTAAATAAATAAATTGGTCTCGGACCACTTGTGTCACCCTTTGCCCCCAGTCGCGATTTGTGGAATGATTAAGGCTTCACATGTGACCTTGACCTTGGATATGTGACCTTGACCCTCATAAACAAAATGATGGTTTGCATTTCACAAAACTCCCATAAACCAAGTTTGGTTCCAATGAACCTTCATTTCAACTAAGGTGTGAATTTGACATTTTCAGCCTATTTTTTTACAAAACTTGACCTCACCGGACCTTTGACCGTGGTATGTGCCTTTGACCTCATTCAACAAAAATGGGGGACGGCCATGTTGTTACCTGTACCCAAGGTTTGGTTAATCCATCAAAAGTATGTGGATATTACAGGCAAATGTTTAACCTTTTTTCCACAACAACAGACAACAGCAACATACAACAACTACAGTGGACAAATGATCCACTATGCGTAGTCCTGTCTTCTTAAGGCAGGCGACACAAAATACATTCTGGTTGTTTCTTTGTTAATTGCAGTTCATAGCTATCTGCATGAAATTGGAAGCCACTAAAGCATACAAAGAGCAAAAACAAGTGTAAATTAATCTCCACACATAAATTTTAATGTTGAATCTAAAACAGTAATAATAACAGTGTTCCCTAGATTGCATTTGTCATCATATATGTGTGTGTCTGTGAATGATGATTTGAACACAAAGTAATTGACCTTGATGAACCTTTGGCCCAACTTACCTATTATGATTTGGATTTCACATGTTCACTGTGTGTGTATTGGGGTGTTTTGGTGGCTTAGTGATGGTTTAGTAGAGGGCATGTGTTGTCCAGTGGATTTAGCGCTCGTCCCGCCATCCGAAGGTCATGGGTTTTCGGTCCCACTGCGACGCAACGTGTTGTGCCGTGTCCCTTGAGTACAGCACTTAACCTTAATTCTCCTCTCACACCCCGGTGTATAAATGGGTACCAGCAGTATTCAATCTGGGAAGTAACAGACTCGCTGTGCGGTTAGAGTGGCGACCCCCCACAGCAACATAATCCTGAGGCGTCTGGCCCAAAATGCTCTGGAAGAGAGTATGGGCACTCTGCGCACAAGCTGCTCGGCACAAGACTTTACTTACTATACTTTTTTAGATGGTTGAGTGCTTTGAGGTGCAATGCTAGAAGCTGTTAGTAACAAGTGACTTGCGAACGAAGACGCTAAGCATTCATGGGTAGTGCGCATTTTTCACTTTTTTGTTGTTTGGGGGGGGGGCCAAGAATATCGCCAAGGACCCAAACCTCTCAGGACCGCAGAGTGATTCTACCCATTCTGGTTTTGCAATTTCTACAATGCACTTATTGTGGTGGTGATCGTCTAATATTGATTCAGAGTTAGTGCGTCTAATAACCTGAGACCACTTGTTAAATTTGAGAGGACCCGAAACTACAATATAAAAAGGTGTCGCCATTTTCAATTTGTACCATCGCCCACAAGATGGTCGTATAATTGGTACATGAATGAAAAGGTTTATTGGTCAATACGTACAAAAGCACACAAGACTAATAAGTGTAGACTAACATTTTTACCACACACACACCCACCCGCATGCACGCACCCACACCCACATTCTGCTAAAATAGTCCTTATTTGCAAGCAGCACAACAACAAAAATGATAAACAAAATGGATTTTCATGTCATCTGATAGAGCTAGTTGTCAAGTCGATCGGTACTATTATATACCTCAGATTCCTTTCATCTGATTGGTTAAATCAAAGTCACATGACATAGTATTATAGATTCACAATTTTTGCGTTAAAATTATAAAATGTGTATAAGTACCCTTTTTTGCCCGGTATTATAGTAACTTTTTTGCCCGGTTATAGTAACTTTTCCGAGACTGCGTGCACTGCGCTCCTAGCGTATATCCAAATTTCCGCCACGTTAGTTTTTTTCCACACGGCATCAATCTCGCACAAATCCAATCTATGCCGTTTGTATGTTCAAAGCAATTGTATTCCTTCAAAACTTGTAAAAAAAACTGTAGTTTAACCAATCTTTTGATTCGGTATATATAAAACAAATAGTTACGGCTTTTATTCGGGGGCATGGTTAAAAATTATAGGCCCTTGGTGATCTCAAAAACATACTCTGCCCCTCGGCTTTGCTTCGGGGCATAGTATAGTTTTTCGAGATCACCAAGGGGCCTATATTTTAAACATATCCTCTTAAAGCGCAGTTCAATATTTGAATAAAATCTAGCTATATGGCAAGATATTAGTAGTGACAGGGCAATTCTCACCTCTTGCGGCTTGTGGCAAACTTCCTTTCTGAAATCTTCTTCCTGATGTTGGTAGATCTTTAGAATCTGCTGCTCCATCTACCAGAAAGTGCCCTCCATGGATTACCCTGAAACCACATGATTAAAAAGCAGGCCAGTTTATAGTTGGGCAAAGGAGAGCCAAGTGATAAGCTTTTTGAAACATGGAAGTTTGACATGATAGCGTATGAAGACTACCAATCGGCCTATTGGACAGGTCATAGCACAGAAACTGCTTTATAAAAGTTAAAAGTGACGAGATTCTACATGAACTGGATTCAAAACAAAGTGGTTTTTAATGGCCATGCTTGATCTTACTGCAGCCTTCGATACGATAAATAAATTTCCTCTCATCGTCTTCAAACTACATTTAGTGTTTCTGGACCCCCAACTTAGAATGGTTTAAATTCGTACCATATGTGGTCGAAGAGGAGCCGTGTGTGTATGAAAACCACTTTTCTGATGATACTGAAATTGAATGTGGGTACCCCTCAAGGCTCCATCATGGGACTTCTTCAGTTCCACTGTCTACATTATCCATGGGCAAGATAATCCGCAATCACATGGAGCATGTTGGCAGTATATACGCGGACGATACGCAAATATACACTTCATTTGATCATAGACACCTTGATTCTCTGGGGCACTTGGGACTGTCTAACAAAACTGTATAATGGAATTAAGTAACTGGATGAAATTGAACAACCTAAAATTGAACATGGACAAAACTGAGTTTGTTGCCTACGGATCTCCTCACAACATGAAATTGTTATCATCTTCTCTTGTTCTCAATATTGGTGGCACTGAAATAAAACCTGCTGTTTCTGTTCGAAATCTCGGTGTTAAACTGGACTCACATTTATCCATGAATGACCATGTATCTGGACTGTGCCAGACACTCAATTTCCAACTTCGCAATAATGCCCGTGTCAGGCGTTATCTTGATAAGGATTCGTGCCACCATATCATCCGTGCTTTGATATTATCCCGCCTTGACTACGGTAACTCTCTCCTTGCTGGCACCACAAATAGTAATTTCACCAAACTGCAACGTACTCAAAACAAAGCTGTTCGTCTCATCTATGGCATCAAACACCGTGAACACATCACTCCTTATATTAGTGACCTTCACTGGCTGCCTGTCAAAGAGCGCGTCAACTTCAAAATACTCACCATCATTTATAAGTGTATAAACAGCCTTGCACCATCTTGCCTTCAATCGGACATTCATAAATACAATTCTGCACGACAACTTCGTTCTGCTGCTGACACCACACGGCTTGCTATACCATTCACCCATAAAACCGTCGGCGATAATGCCTTTATTTCATTCGGTCCGCATGTTTGGAACAACCTTCCACGTAACATCAGGGAAGCACAAGCACTGGCAATTTTTAAGAAACATTTAAAGACTCATCTGTTTGATAATTGATCTGTTTCTTCCTATTGCTCTTATTATATTTCATGTTATTGTCCATTGTTTTGTTCTCGCGTTTAGAGCTGCCTGTATAAGCCGCAATATAAATTTTAATTGGTATGTGTATTAAGGTATATATGATAAAATGCCATGGAAAACAAATGGTGGGTTCATAACAGGCGGTGGTGCCACCTCATTCATATGCAACTCCCCAAATGTCAAAGAAATTCAGCAATACTAGTGCAAACCCCAAACAATTTGGTTGTTTGATGTGGGTCGTCATGGGTGTTACCATGACCACATACGACCGCGTCCTCGTCGTTATTAATACCACAAAATTCAGTACCCGTCCAGGGAGTTGATTCTTCAGCTCTAATTGTTTTGGAATAAGAAACTTTCCTTCACAACATATAAAAATTTCATAATTTTTCGTCAAGATTTCGCTTTTGATACTGTGAAACCAATGGCGACCTCTGAAATGGGATTTCGCCTTTGGCCGCCCTCCTCCTTTGTTCATACTTCATCAGGCAACGTCGGGGGCCGAACTAGTCCTTTTTGAGACGGCTTTGCACTCGGGATGTCAATAATACATTGCGTGCTTAAAAGTATGTCCGAAATGCTAGGGTCTGCAGACGTCTGCCAATGAGTATTACCCACCTAGGCACAGGTTTGACTGTGTATAACTGAGGAGGCACTGCAGGTGGAGGAAAAAATATGACCGAGTATTTTATCCCAAATTTTGGATTGAGGTAGATACAACATCATCACCACTGCAACAGTCGACCACAGATGTCATCGTACCCTGCCCAAAGAAAGGGGATCTCTCACTCATGACAAACTACCGGGGATCACTCTGATGTCCTAAAACTGCTAAGTTTACAATACAACAAATTTCGTTAAAACAGAATTCGACCATTATGTTGATCCAATACTTAAAGCAACCATGCTGGTTTCTGTCCAGCCCTTAGCTGTGCCCCAAAGCCACTGTTTTGTAATTGAACCATCCTTATTTTCCTTAAGCCTTATATAATTTTTTTATTTTTTCCTTCCTTAAAGGGAAAGAACATTATTTGTAAAATTTTACCCCCAAAATCCCCCTTCAACCCCACCAACCCCCTAAAACCCCACCACACCCCCTAAACCTGGGCAACCCCCCTTAAACTCGGTGCAACCCACCTTAAACCACAACAAGCCCCCTTAACCAGACAACCCCCCCCTTAAATAAACCCGGACAACCCCGTTAAAACCCAGACAACCCCCCTTAAACCCGACAACCCCCTTTAAACCCAGACAACCCACCTAAACACAACCCCCACAATCCCCTTAGACCCAACCCCCTTAAAACTGGACCACCCCCCTTAAACCGGACAACACCCCTTAAACCCCGGCAAACCCCCGTAACCTGGACAACACCCCTTAAACTCGTGAAACCCCCTTAAAACCAGAACAAGCCCCCTTAAGCCCACACACCCCCCCTTAAACCCGGCCAACCCCTTTAACCCGGACCCCACCTTAAACCCCAACAATCCCCCTTAAGTCCACACAACCCCCTTAAACCCTGAAAAACCCCTTTAAACCAGACAACCCACCTTAACCCCAACCATCCCCCTTAAACCCAACAACCCCCTTAAACTGACAAACCCCCCTTAAACCCGGACAAACCCCCCCTTAACCCTGGACAACCCCCCTTAAACCTGGACAAAACCTACCCCCCCTTATAAACTCATTCCAACCCACCTAAGAACAACAACACCCCCCTAATTAGCCCGACAACCCACCCCCAACCCCCCCCTTAAAACCCTGACAACCCTTTACCAAACCCTGACAACCCACCTTAAACACCCGGCCCCAACAACCCCCTTTAAAACCGACAAACCCCCTTAACCCCCAACACAATCCCCCCTTAAAAACCCACAACCCCCTTAAAGCTGGATCACCCACCCTTAAACCGGAACAACCCCCCTTAAACCTGGACAACCCCCCACTTAATAAACTCGTGCCCACAACCCACCTAAACCACAACAAGCCCCCTTAAGGCACAGACAACCCCTTAAAACCCCGGACACCCCTTAAGTCCAGACCACCCCCTTTAAACCCGTACAACCCCCTTTAAACCAGAGCAACCCACCTTTCTAAAACCCCAACATCCCCCTTAAAAAACCCAACACCCCTTAAACTGGACAACCCCCCTTAAAAAAACCCGGAAACCTACCCCCCTTAAAAAACCGGACACCTCCCTTAAACCTGGAACAAACCCCCTCTTAACCTCGTGCAACCACCTTAACCCACACACAAGAGCCCCTTAATCCAGACAACCCCCCCCTTAAACCCGGACAACCCCTTTAAAAACCCGGAACAACCCACCTTAAACCCGACACACCCTTTAACCCAGACAACCCCCCTTAAACCCCAACAATCCCCCTTCACCCACCAACCCCCTTAAAGCTGGACCAACCCCCCGTAAACCCGACAACCCCCCTTAAGCCTGGACAACCCCCTTTAAAAACCCATACAAACCCCCTTAAACCCCACAATCCCCCTTAAACCCAACAACCCCCTTAAAGCTGACCCCTCCCTTAACACCCGGACAACCCCCCTTAAGGCCCGACAACCCCCCTTAAACGCGTGCACCCCACCTTAAACACAACAAGTCCCCCTTAAACCCGGACAACCCCTTTAACCCGGACAACCCACCCTATTCCATACAACCCCTTTAAACCGACAACCCCCTTTAACCAACAACCCACCTTAAACCCCAACAATCCCCCTTAAACCCACAACCCCCTTAAAGCTGGACACCCCCCTTAAACCCGGACAACCCCCCCCTTAAATAAACCTGACAACCCCCCTTAAACCTGACAAACCCCCCTTACACTCGTGCAACCCACCTTAAACCAGCACACAAGCCCCTAGCCAGCAACCCCCCCCCCTTAAACCCGACACCCCTTTAAACAAAAACCCGACAACCACCTTAAAACGCCGGACAACCCCTTTAAACCCAACCAACCCACCTTTCAACTAAACCCCAACATCCCCTAAACCCAACAACCCCCGTAAGCGGACAACCCCCGCCTTAAACCCGTACAACCCCCCTAGAAAACCTGGACACCCCCCTTAAACAACCGTGCAACCCACCTTAAATAAACCCGGACAACCCACCTTAAACCCCTACAATCCCCCTTAAGTCCAGACAACACCCCTTAAACCCGGACAACCCCCTTTAAACCCAGACAACCCCCCTTAAACCCAAACATCCCCCTTAAACCCAAACCCCCTTAAACTGGACACCCCCCTAACCCAGACAACCCCCCTTAAACTGGACCACACCCCTTAAAACCTAATCAACGCGAGAGGACATGATTCCCCACCCTCCATCAAGTTTCATCAAAATCGGATTTATGGATCTTCAGATAGTTTTGTTCACAAGCTTTTTGGTAAAATACCCCAACTTAACTAATTAATGCAATTAGTTTTTACCTATAGCATATCCCACACCCCATAATCTATCATATGAAGGCAGCAATCCGATCCCACCCACCAAGTTACTCACCATAAACCCTTATGGGTCTCATGTTATCGCGTTCAAAAGATTGTGTTTGACGCCGCCCGACTGGCCGTGACTGATCGCAAAATCCCCCGCTGCATTTCAAGCCAGGGGTCGTTACATCACCATAACCCTTATTGTTCTGTTTCGCGTTCACAAGATTTGTTGGAAAATCCCCAAATAACTCATAATTTCCAAATTAGGTACCTAATTAGCATATTAGCATATGCCACGCCGATAATCTAATCAGATGAACGGCATTGCAGTCCATCCCACCCCCCAAGTTACATCCCTATAACAACCCTTATGGGTCTCATGTTATCGCGTTCAAAAGATTGTGTTGGACCCGCCGCCGGCGCCGCGGCCCCGCTTGACTGATAGCATAATTCCCCCTTCTGCTCTTTCAAGCCAGGTATAAAAATTAATCAGCGTAAGTGTGAAATTCCCGTAACTACTTTAATTTAGAAAAAAATCACCTCAAACACACCTTTTGAGAACCCCTTGAAATGTCCCTCTTTTATTTAGAACATTTTAAAAACAATGCGCCAATTTTGACACTGATATAATTAGGGACATGTAAGAGCTATTATCTCTGAAAAAATGAGGTAATCTTGCCAGAGAACTACAAAAGGTTCTTATTTTGTTCATACGCCCTATAATGCCCATCTCCATCAGAAAGAACATGGAAAACTAGATTTTTCCGAAAAATCCTATTTATCCTATTTTCTTAAAATTTACACAACAGATGTACTTAGTGGACTAAATAACCCAATCAGTTTGTCAACAGTTGTGTCGCCGGCGATAATTTTTGTTTTATTTCTGGTTTTGTCAAATAAATGAGACTTTCAAACCAGCTGTGAATAGTGCAACAAATAAATTAGAGAATTTTGTCATACCCGCAATTTACATGCATGCCATTGAGGCATCTCAAATGTGCACTCAAATAACCTGATTGTGATACACATCCAATAAACCAACCAATTATGTCAGTTTGAGTCAACTGTAATGGTCCATGGTGCACAAAAATCGCACTTTACAATCTGGGACATTTTCCGGGGAGAGATTTGGAGTTGGATATGCAACCCATAGAAAAAAATTTCCAGAATCAGCCAAATGAACTGTTTTTGGTCTTTTGTCAGTTATGTACGCGGTCCGGTAAGTACATATATCCTGTTGTTTCTAAAATTGAAAAAAAGTGGCCATCGTTTGAAGTCTCATACGGACGAATACCGAAGCATTGGTGGGAAAAAGATGCGGCCCCGGAGCGCTTGCGTTTACTTTTCCCCCGTGTTTGTGAGCACCGAAGTACCCACAAAAATGTTTCATTTTTCTCGCTAGGTCCTATAGGTTCAACCAATAACATAACATATCCAAAAAAACAAAACATAGTACGGACCTCTGGTCAAAAGCTCCATATAACCACCCCCCCTTCGTTTCCGGAGATTTTGAGATTTAGTTTTTATTTGCATGCATTCGCTATGGATGGACTGATAACGTTACTCTCTCGCGCAGGAACAATTTAATAATATCTTTGAAGTCTTGACACCGACTACAAAACACTACTTTCCGTACAGCCTTATCAGTTAAAGACACTATCAGTGATTTATCCGACAGAGTGAAAATGTTCGAAATTTGCAGGAATAGTTTAAAAGAGAAGGATGTCTGTAGAATTCTCATACGTTAATTTTTCCAACTGTAGAATTAACAGAAAAGGAAGAAAACGGCAGTGTTCAAAGATACGAATCTCCATTCAATTACGTGTCGTAGAAAGTGTCTGTTCGGACAATTATAACTAAAATAACCGATTTTGTCTTTATTAGGCTGCGTTTGGTAGTATCACTTGCAGGGTATGTTAGAATACCAATACAAGTTCCAGACATGCAAAAATCTGATTTTTGATTTTTTTTTGTTTATCTGATTTATCAAATCACTGATAGTGCCTTTAAGTTAGCATATCCATGCCTGTAACAAAGATACCTTACACAAGATTTTAATGTTTTTTTCAATGTTCCGAATTAGCAAATCGCTGCTAATCCCTTTAATGTTGTTCATTCCTTACTTCTTCCCTCCAATCTCTACCAATGGAACCTCTCTTGACTCTCCGGGACGGAAACGGATAGCAGTTCCAGCGGGAATATTCTGTTAGTGGGATAAATAGAAAATAGCGCATAATAAAATTAAAGTTGTATATGTACAACAGAAGATAACATGCACAACGTTGAAGGAGTGTTCATTGGTGTTCTTGACATGGAAACTTTCTTTGCAGGTGACTCAAGATATTTCAAATTTTGTAAGACATGTACGTATAATGGTCCATTAAGACAAAATGCACTAACTCATTTCTGAACCAAGGTAGAGGTGCTGTAATAAACTACATGACCAGATTGGATACCACATCGCCTGCCGCAAAAGTAGGGGTAATCATCCACCTAGGTATACACGCAGTAGCTTAACCACTAGTCACCCCATGCAGGAGTACCTACATGTGTACTCCATGAAAATGAGCTTTGAGCTCTGTGTGATTATTTTAGAAATTTTGTCCATTATTTAACATTTTGGTCACCAATGAAATATGTTTTTACACAAAATGTCATATATAGGGGTTTTTGGTGATGCTCAACTCAAGTATTGATGTTACTAAGCTTGAAAATGATCAGAAAGTCGTAAACAACAATGGAATGTTTGGCGCCTTCTATGGTCCAAAGTATTGCCTACTAGGCAGCCGGTAGGGGAGTATCTGTGAAGGTACTCCCGAGGAGTAGCTGCAGAGGTACTCCACTACTAGTGGCTCACATGGGTACCTGTCAGTCACCTTGCAGGCAACTGCAGAGTACACTATAGGATGGGTACTGCTAAGTCAACATAGCTGCTATCCACCCAGTGGCTTGTGTACTTTGCAAGTACTTAGTTGTGGGTAAGTACTGTAGCTAAACCAGTTTTTGTGCAATTGGACCTCGGTGGACATACACAACCATTAATCATCATTGAGCCACCTAAGTCTCCTTGGTGTATAAGACCTGGATGAAAGAAATCAATAAGCATAAACCCCATTATAATTGAGAATGCTAGGGAGTATCATACATTACCAACATATTGATTTTATTGCCTAGGTCCATTTGCACACTACATGGGAGAGGTTCATACCTTCAGCCTTAGTTGTAGGTACTGCATCAATAATGCATCCAGGGGTACCCTTGGAGTCAGAGGGTGTTTTGAATCAATCCCATGATGCATAGCAATGTGCTATACCATACTGTAACTAAACCATGTCCAGTACTTAGGGTAAAAAGTGCTCCACAAAGTTTTCGACCCGACAAGACAGTTCAAATCATCAAAAATCCCCGACTTTGTGGGCTAAAATGAGCAAAAGTCATAGTTTTTATTGTTAGAATAGGATTTTTATGAGATCACTGACCCTATTGATGTGAAATTTCCCAAACTGGGGTGCTGTGTGGATTGACTCAAAACACCCTCTGCCCTGGGAGTGAGGCTGAGAGTACACTGTAGCTTAAGCGCTGGGTTACACAGTGAGTAGGAGTCTTGCTGTGTAAACATACCACGGAGTATGAACTTGATCCCAACACCTGCAACTAAAAAGCCGACACAATGTTAACCTAAAGTGTATACCAAAATTATGAGAAGATGACAACACAACCATACAACACCACACACACACACACTCACTGACACACACACGAACCATGCTGCCATAAGATCTTTCCTATCGGATGACCTAAACATTGAATCTATGTAATTAATAGGGTTAAATAAGAAATTAATGATGGTTTATTGGTGCTATCATCAATGAGAAGGTTGCAGTAAACTTGGAATGACATATGTGTACACTTTCATAAGGGAGGGGTCATTATTTACGCCAGGGGGGAATGGAGGATTTGAGGGGGGGAACCCGAAATATTTTTGTAAGAGAGAGGGGGAAACATGAAATTTTTCATCAATGCGAGAGGGGGGAACATGAACATTTAAATGGGAAAATCAGCATGATCAAGGGGGAACTGAAATTTTTGAATGGAAGCGAGGGGGGAACGCGAAAATTTTTGCCGAAAAAAAGTTGAAATCCTCCATTCCCCCCTGGCATAAATAATGACCGCTCCCTAAGACAATTAGTTTTTTTACTTCTCATTTTTACTCCGACTATTACATTTTAGTTGTCCCATACAATCGGACATCCACTTATTTCGAATGCTGATTTATAGGCTAAGACTGCACAGTTAAAGAAATCTTGGACAAAACCACCTAGAGGCAAGCCCATAGGGGGATGCCCCATAAATTCCAAAAAGCCCCCTAAAAAAGACTAAAAAGGGGTAAAAAAGGCAAAAAAATAGATATTGCAAGTGGTGCGAGTCACAAATTAGGGGGGTTATTCTTTTTGGTTTTAAAAAGGTTAAAATATCGGGAAAAAAGGCCCACTTTTGCAAAATTTGCCCCTTTTTTTTTGGGGGGGGGGAGCAAATTTGGGGTAAAATTCTCCTTTTGAAAAAATTTTCCCCCACTAAAAAACTGGTTATGGGCCTGTCTGTAGGTCTCTCATATCTGTTTATTCTTACCAATCTCATTCCAAGTGCAGCCTCACGATCAAATATCAAATATTTGTTGGTTTCAATGAAATGAAAGTGACTCCCAATCTGGATTGGTCTATCACAAGTGCTGGTTACAGTCAATGTTTTGGTCTTGCGTCCTTTGTTCAGTTCAATAGCCTCATCATTGGCAGGGATAGCTTCTCCTGGTTGCACATCCATGGGGGCGTCGGCTTTGCCATACTGAATAAAATGTCAAATACAGATTCAAGATTCAATTTTCAAGATTCAATTTATTCAGCATAACATATCGTACTTTACAGAAGTGAATAATACAGTATATTATAGAATAATACATAAAGTATCAATTGTAAACTGTGCTAAGATGAAAGTGAAATTTTTTTGGGGGGAATATAAAATATTTGGAGAATTTTAACCAATAATGGCCCAATATCACTGATTTTCCCCCCAATTTTGTTATTTTTGGCCTTTTGGTCGGGGGCTAAAAACATGATTTTGTAAGATCCATAGAGTACTGTGTAAAATTAATATTGGTCGACCAAGATGGGGTACTTTTTCGTTTATAACTTCCAAACCAAACATCTTTTAGCCCAGGGGGGAATGGAGGATTTCAACTTTTTTCAATGTTCTCCCCCTCGCTTCCGTTCAACATTTTCACGTTCCCCCTTGATCACGCTGATTTCCCCATTTAAAAGTTCATGTTCCCCCCTCTCTTGTTGATGAAAAATTTCACATTCCCCCCTCTCTCTTACAAAAATTTTTTGGGTCCCCCCTCAAAGCCTCCATTCCCCCTGGTGTAAATAATGACCCCTCCCTTATAATATATAGGTTTATTTTTGAAAAACAACGAAAAAACGTGAAAAGAAGATCCATACAAGCATTTTTCTTAGGCTTATCAGCTGGCTCAATTATCGATTGCTGCTGTCAAGTCATGCCACACTCCAAGCACTCAAAAAACTAGTGAGCTAACGGGTGTTTTTTGTGAGGAACCCGTTTCTAACATCAGATCGACCACCTGATTCGTCGATTTCGCGATATCCATGGTACCGCAAAACCGTTTTTTAATTCCTTGTTCAAGCCTTTAACACAGCGTTTGGCTGCTGGGGAGTCCCATGACGTAGTTAGTGCATGTCTCAGAATAGCCGGCCAATTAGTGATACGGATACGGAATTTAGGTGGCGCTTTGCTGTGATCGAGCAGTACAGATGCTGGGAGGCTGAGCGAAATGGATTGGGGCCCTGAGCGTAAATTGGTGTGGGCTGAGGGACGGGTAGCGCCTTTAATTGCACCATATATGGATCTGTTAACACCCTAAGAACATACCCCAGAGGGGTGTTTTGAACTTAATCCCATAATGCCTTGCAGGTGCCTATATTGTACTGTACTTAACACACGTGTTAGTCCTAGGGGATAACAAGGCGTTTCTCGAACAAAACCACAAGTCTCGCCTGCTTTCGCGTCTAGCTTGTAAGACAAAGGAGCAGCACACCAGATTGCGACTGTATACCAAGAGAGTGTTCCCAACAGAAGGTGTTGCCCAGCAATTACAGTGGAGGATTGCAGAGATCCCCCTCCCCAACACCCCCACCCCTCCCAAAACCCTTTACAAAAAAACCCCCACCCCTCTGCAACCCCCCCATCACCAAACCCCACCCCCATCACCCAACCCCCGCACAAACCCACTCCCCCCTCCCCAACACCTTTCAAACACCCCAACCACCTTCCCAACACCCCAAAACAACACCACCACCCCCTCCCAACCCCCCGAACAACCCACACCATGGTCACCAAACACCAGCAAACACCACACAACCCTCACCCAACCACCCACAACCCTCACCCAACACCCCGGCAAACAAACACCAACAAACGCGACCAAACCACCAAGCAAAACCACACACAAGGACCAAATAAAACCGCAAAAACCCAAGCCCCGCACCAACAGCCCAAAAAACAGGCAAGGTACGACACAAAAGACAAACCACGCAGAAACAACCCAAGACAGCCCCAACACAACAAGCCGCCCCAAACCACACACCCTACGAAGAAACGGGGGGAGCAACAAACCACACCGAATACACCAACAACAGCGCAACACCAAAACTAAACCCAACCACGCACCAAACACCCCGGCACACACCACAAACAAATTATCACAACAACCCCAACTTACATACAACCAAAACAACGAAACAAACACACACACCATAACCCCAAAAAACACTAAAAAACCCCAACCACCCACAAAACAAACAACCACTCCCAAACACCCCGCAACCAACCTTCCCCAAAACCAGCCAACCCACCCACACCCTCCCAAAAACAACCGCCAACAACCCACCCCCTCGCCAACACCACCGCAACACCCACCCCCTCCCAACACCCACGCACCCCCCACCCCCTCCCCCAAACACCCCCGCAACACCCACCACAACCCTCCCTCAACCCCCGCAAACACCCCCACCCCATCCCCCCTTCCCCAAAACCACCCCGCAAACCCCCCCACAACCCCCTCACCAACACCACCGCAACAAAACACCACCGCAACAAAACACCACCGCAACAAAACACCACCGCAACACCCCACCCCCTCCCCAACACACCGCAAAAACCCACCCCCGCAAAAACACCTCCCCATACACCCCGCACACCCCTTCCCAACACCACACGCAACCAAACCCAAAACCCCGCCCAACACCCCGAAAACCAACCACCCACCCCTTCCCAACACCCCGCAATCCACCCCACCCCTCCCCCAACACACCGCAACCTCACCCCACCCCCTCTGAAACACACCGGCAACACCCCACCCCCTCCGCAACAACCCCTCCCCAACCACCGCCAACACCCCACCCCCTCCCCAACACCGATTACACTTGCAATTCCCCACAACCCCCAACCCGCCTACTTTTCTCATCCTCCACTGCTTCCTCCATGTCCTATTTGGTCGACAACCCCTCTTCCTCAAACACCCACCTCGAACTCAAAAGGCCCTTTTTTAAAAACATGCTCATCATCCTTCCTAGCACGTGCCCATACCATCTTACACCATTTCGCCTTCGCCAGTCGGTCAGCCGCTCTTCCAAAATCCAACATTCTGCACAAATCCATCAGTCTTCTCCTATCCATTCAATTTTCACCCCACCACAACATTGCTCCACCATTGCTCTCTCGCCGTTCTCAAAAATCACATTCATGTTGTTGAAGGCTCAGGCAACCAGTCTCGCTCATTGACAAGACATCACTTTGATCTCCACACAACTCTGGACCACCACCCTTTTCATCTTTAAAGGAAATCTTCTTCCCATGTAACAACTCTCCACCATTCTCTAAACTTCACCCACCCATACCCTTACTCTTGGCTGTCACAGGCGCCTCACATCCACCACCAGCACAACCCTGTCCCCTAGTTATGTGAAACTCCTTCACTGTTTTCCACCTCGTCCACCACACAACGTTTCCCAAAGATCATGGATTTAGTAACGACAGCAATTCATAGCGTGGTTTTCTAAAGATACGATAGGATAGCAGGCAGTTCAAAACAATGTTTTCGATTTTTTCTTTCGTGCTTGTTTTAAAACCTCCAAACGTTCTCGTAGGTGGTCTACAACTATCAAGTGCAATTGAGAGAAGTTTGTAGCCTCAAAATGTCTCCTCCCTGGAACTGTCCGACGTGTTGCTGGTATGTCAATGTACAAAGGTCAAGATTCACATTACTGTCCATGTTGCGGATCTACTCTCCTGGACAAAACCTGTCGGGACACCTTGTTTATATTTTGTGTTCTTTTACTAGGCCTATATGGTTAGTTTGAGTTTTGGAAATGCTGTTCCTTTGGGTTAGATTAAACAATTTAAAAAACATTCAATCCCACCCCATCCCCCACCGGTCAATAATTGCAGGTCTAACATTGTAGGTGGAGAACGGCCGATTTGTACAGAGTTTCATGTAAAACGTCCCGACAGTTTTGATCAATACTAACGAGACAGCAACCACCTCATTGGGGTTGGGCGTCAAATCCGGTGGAAATGACCAAATATAGTCATGGAATACCTAAAAATACGCGGTAGTGTCATTTTTATCTAAACAGTTTTAAAAAAGAATGAAGTTGCAAATCTTGCGATTTGAGAAGCCAAAATGTTCTCATTTGGCCAAATTTCCACTAATAATAATATAGCAGAGACTTATATAGCGCTTTTGCTACTTGGCCTCTAAGCGCTTTCACAATGGCCGCTTTGATCACTGTGGCCCAACCATACATAAACCATCATAACATGGGGGCTGCAAAAATTCCTCCTTCTCTCTGTGGCGCCGCCAGCTGCCTATAAGAACGGTGTCATCTCGAACCAGCACACCAATCAATCAATCAATCATCTATCTTCCTGCCCGTGTCCCATAGGACGTTGGCTCCTCGAACAAATTTATACCATCTATTCCTATCTTGCGCTTCCAATATGCCTTGCGGAAGGTGGTGCCCCCAATGATGTCATCTTCCCATCTTTCTCGGTCCTTCCCTGTCTGTTTGTGCCTTGCGACGTTTCCTTAAAAATGCGTTTGGTAGGGGGATGTTGTTCATTATGACAAGGGGACCAAAACCATGTCAGCTGCGAGGCAGTGTTACGAGCTAGGTCCTTTTTGGTGAAAGTGGCAGGAGGCGCTTTTGACAGAACTTCTTCATTCCGGATATTATCCTTCAGCTGATATACAGGATTTTATGCTAGCATTCGCCATCTCAATGCTTCCAAATTCTTCAGGTCATTCTTTTTGAGTGGTCCAGGTTTCAGAACCATACAGAAGCACTGGGTTGACAGTGAATTAACAAGTCGTAATTGTGGAGAGTGAGATGTCTTGATCACTTCCGATCTCTGTAATTTCCTGTGATGATTGTGCCAATAATAATCTGTTTTGATGTTCGCCGGTGGAGTGTTGATGGTGTTAAGCGTTACTCCCAAATACTGAATATGTTAACCTGCTCAAGTGGTGAACATCAAGCTGGATCTGTACTGGGAGCTGGTCATCTCGGGAGAATACCATAGCTTTTGTTTTAGTAACTGATCTCATCCAATATTTTCTGCTAGTCCGTTCATATTTGGACACTAATTCCTAAAGGAGTGATAGTCCACCCAGGACTTGCATCCCCATGTGCCGGACTTTCAATCGTTAACTATGTCCGACGGACTGTAGTTTCTAGATGTGTACATCCCCCGGACTATAAAAACTAGGACTTATTAGAATCTCCGGACTATGAGTACTGCGGACAATAAAAAACTTCTCCACCGGGACTTGGGCAGATACCTTCCATCAGTAACAAATGTCAAATACTGATGGAATGGAATGGATGTCAGGATTTGTGTAGTAAGTCAATATAGACCAGTAACTAGCAAGGTTTGTAAAACAGTTCGGGCCTGGTATCTTGAACTAGGTCGGCCTGACTGTTACACACCGAGCAATTGTATCTGTTAGAGTTTTAATACTATGGGCCGTAACGCTTCGCAGGACTGGATTCGCAGGCACCAAAAGAAGTTCTTCCCTAACCATTCAGACTTACAAATAAAAAACACATCAACCTCCTGAACCACACGCGGTCTGGCCAGTGTTATTTTAAGCAACCAGAGGCCGGAAATGTACTTGTGAGTACACTGAATCAGAGGCCAAAATTGGCCATGCAGACTACTACAATGTCAGGATCTATTTCCTGATTTTATCTAATACAATGGGACAACCTACCATGGAGATTAGAGGTTACTCCGCCCGCACAAGAAAAACCTCCCACCCTGTACGAGCATGTAGGATGAGAAACGTGGGTCTGATCGGAGGCGAAATAACTCAGGCAGAACCACGATTACAAACTCCATCCTCCTTTTTTTTTTTTTTTTTTCTTTAAAAAACACAAAAAAACACCATAAAATTAAAAAAAAAAAAAAAAAAAAAAAAAAAAAAAAAAAAAAAAAACAAATACAATCATTTAAAAGCCTTTGAATAAGTATGTGAGACAATTATGCCCGGCCATGGCTCAACCAAAATTATAGACCAAGTTACATTACAATCACAAGAGACAAAAGAAAGAATTTCATTATATAACTTCACATCCGAGCTAACTGTCAATTTATATTGCAACTGAACGCTCAACAGCTTCCAAAATTTCGATATTCCAATTGCTACTCACGCTCAAAGCTTCTCTCAAAATGGTAGCCTGTAATTCACAACTACTAATTGACGTGAAAAATGCTAAATTTTTCTGACAAAAACCTTTATATTTTACAGGCCACGAGCCTTGTGAGGGACTGATAATAACCTCTCACTACTCTCCTTAACATAGCCATCTTTGCTACATTAAGTTTTTACATTCCGTGCTTTAAGAAGGCGATCAGAGACCCCGGCATTGCTGATGCCGATTTTGCCCCACTGCCACGCAAACTGTGAATACAAAACTTTGAAACACACCAACAATTGGCTTAAAGCTGCCAAGATGATTTCTCTTGCCGAGTGTAAGAATTGGCTGGTTGGCCCCTAAAGTTGATACCCCTCTCTAGTTTTGGACAAAAGACGGGAAATGAATTGATATGGATGGACCTGAAATCTTACCCCCCAAATTAAAATATTCATAATACCTCACTGGAACAGGTTGGAGAATCAACTATGCTGCTGATGAGAACATTTCCTGCCATCCCTATTACATCAGTTTTACTGGGATGGAATATAAACAGATTTAGACCTTCAGCAGTAAAAGTAAAATAATGAAGCGAAGTTCGAGAGAGCGTTGAAACGAGGAAACCAGCGTAGGCTAACACACACATTGCTACAGTTCTAATGTTCATTAAAGTACCAATGGGATATTATTCCCTCAGGAGTATACAAGGAGACTAATGATTTCAATATTAGATGTAATTGGCTCTTTTTATGCACGGCTTTGCTAATTCCTCTTAAGACCCATGAGGTGGAAATGGTACTATGTTATGAGGGACGTTTGGTCACCACCCCTGCAACCTTGTGAGCCCACCAATTGCAGCTACAGCTTTTGTAAGGGTGCGGCGGATGGCTGAATGACCAAGTGCGTTAAATATAATGCTATATAACAAGGGATCTTGCTGGTAAAATGCTTTATTATACTTAGCTGCCCATTCTGACCATTTATTCATCGCGAAGAATAACAGTTCACTGTAGAGGGTCGCTCTGCATTAATACTATACCAGGTAACTCATTAGCCGTGCACAGTGCTATAACCATTCAATGATCTTCACTCCATACCACTATTGAAGATACCTGAACATTCAAAGTGCAAAGAAAAACAACAAATCAGCTCTTAGTATACATATCTTAATTAAATACACCAAAGTACAATTCTTACTGCCAAATTTTGATTCTACAATTATTCCTGAAAAACTTACTCTTCCATCACTCTACCAGGGAAGGAAGAGACTGGATCCCAGGGACTTAATTAATGTCCACCACTACTGCTCTAATTGGAATAAACCATCTGGGAAGAGCAAGGCCAATAGGAGCTGTACCAATTGGCGAACTGATCCAACATGGGAATATCAATGTACTGTATAATTCATTTTAGACGACTTTCATGAATAAAAATGATCTGGATTGTATAATTGGAAATTGGCGGAACTACCCAATTGTTCTCGCCCGACCAGTCCCAGTTGACTGAGAAGCATTCACTGCCTACACCCAGGGATTCCAATACCTGAGAATTGAATCTAATGATCTTCTTGTTGTAATATGAAGCAAAACCGATCTCAGTGTGAGGTCCCCCAATTACCATCACAATATTGAAAAATTTTTGATCCGAGACACTCCATCGCTCATGTCCAAATTCTACTTGAGGCTTGTATGCTCGGCATTTTGAAACTGGAACCCCACTCATCTCCAACTGATATGGTTTTCCCAACATCACCTTGCAAAGTTAAGCGCAAGTTTCTGAAAACTCACTCTTCATACTTCCCTGTACTGCAATCTTCTCGACACTTTGGTTGTTGTAAACCACTTAGTCCTTCGGCTGGACAATTCGTTGCACCATAGATTGAAGAAACTAGTTCCAACGCGTTCAGTTTCTCTCCAAGTGAATCTTTTGCATTTTTACAGACTCCCACAATCCGTGAGCTATAGCCTTTCCAATATTTACTACATACCCACCGTATCCTGATGAGCTGGCATCAGAAACACAATCCTTGAGCCTACTGCCTTGGACCAATAGTGGCTCTTATTCATATTCCACATTATCTTTCAAACATTCAAGCTCTTAACTGCTTCCTGGACACGCCGAATGGGATAATTCCCAAGCAATTATGAGATTCAACACATACCTTGAGGCTTTGTTATAATCTCGCATATTGCCAGTAACCAAGTTGGTAGAATAATCTTTACATACCACAGAAGCCAACATCCTGGCTGTACATAATCTTGGTTGCTTAATTAAACTTAAACAGATGTAGTCTATTCCAGTCTGAATACTTTGGATACGTCTATCCGGAATAGAATAAACTCCCTCTTCAAGATTCAATACAAAACCCAAAACACTCTTTTGCACATTTGGTACAAAACTGAAGTGATAAGGTCGTTCTTTTTCCACGAATAATACGGACTGCTTCTGTGAAAGAATAGCAAATACCAGCCCTCATCCAAAAATCTACTATTGATTTGCCTTCCCCTTACATTTTTTTAACTAATGTCTTACCACCTTTGTAAAAATGTATGGCGCTGAAGATAAACCGAAAAAGGCAGCTTGCTTGAATTCGAATATCATTAGTTTGACAGCCACGGACAAGAAAACCAAGGAAATCTTATGAACAGGCAATATCTATGTGATTGATTAACCACTTCTTAAATCAAATTTAAAACATATAACCGCCTTTTTGAAGAAAATAAAGTGCGGGTCCTAATATTATTCATAGTAACTGAAACTTTTTATAACTGTAATTTACGCTGCCTAGGTAAGGAATTGAACCTCTTCTTACAGTTGCCTGCCGGAAACGGTAGCGGATTTACAACTCCGGTTTCTTCTAATAAATCCACGTATACAGTCCCCACCAATTCTGTTATCGCTGAGAAACAATTCTTGTGATCTTTTGCGGATATATTATTTCTAGATATTGATGTGGTTACTAGCCAACCTGATCGAATTGAGAATAAATTCAGGAGCCCCAAAATACTTCTCGCCAGAACTCAAAACGCTCGCTTAACTGCCAGGCTACTTTGATTCCCTGGGACACCCTTTTTGTTCCTCATATTCAAAATAATCGTTTACTATATACGGACTAATATATAGGGAAGTACTCAACAATAATTATATCATCAGATTCAACATAACATTAGTACACTAACTCTACTTGGCTGGGTTTGATGTGACAGTGCTTGCCCTCCGACTACTCTTGAAAGTTGTTCTTACAATTGACTGAAGCTACCGCCACACGAAGCAGACTCCATGATCTCACACTCTGGCCTCTGTTGGCACCAAGGTATGGGGACGAAAAAATCAGGGTAGAAGACACTTCGTTCTCGCTTGAACTTCGCGCTGGCTCGCCGTGTGCCAGCCGCCGCTTCTTATGCATTGAGCTCCTTGCCGCTGTTTTCCGCTCTAGTGATTTTAATGTCGTAATCATCGTCTGCTGCCAATTCATGCGATAGTTTATTCCGGACACTGTTGCCAGCCGAACACACTCAATCAGCCAACTGTATCAACTTCTGTCTGCTATGCCAAAAAATTATGTGATCTTTCACTTGTCAGAGCAACTGACCCTTATGTTGTAGTTCTAAAGCGGCATTATTCAAATCTTTCTATTCTCTGAAAAAATCGAAAACCCTAACCAAAAACGAGACATAACCCTACTACGAAGTCAAACGTAATCTAAAAAACAAAAATTACTAAAATCACTTTCCAATTCGAGTAACTGCAACACAATGCCAACACATACAGAAACCTACGTGCAACAATTTTAGTTAAATAAAAGAAAAAAACCTACAAAAAAATCAAAAGTAGACCTGGCCTCTGCTTGCGAACTTGACGTGGAGGGACCAACCTCACCAAAAACGCCAGACTGTTATGTAACACAGTAAAAAAAACCAGTATGAATACCGCCCCGTGAAGAAAATCATTATGTTCTAATTCACACCCGGTTGTTCAACCGAACATATTGGATATTTTCCCTAACCAATTTTACAGATATTACAAACCAAAACATTAACACTTAGCTGACACTTGTTGGTTGAATTCAAATTGTCGTTGGTCCCTTCCAGTTTCCACTCATTGTAGTACTCTGATTTATCATTGCCTTAACGATGCTACCGCCTCTACACTGAAACTTTCTCAAATTTCTACCCTTTGTTTGTCCTGCAACTCGGTCAACTCCGTCTTCACATTCGCTAGTTTTTGATCAACTCTAGCGCTCCAACCCGTTAACGAAAGAAGCTTCAATTAATGTTGACTATCAGCCTTGGTAGCCGGTTGCTCCCCTTGTTGCGACATATTATCAACACAGCTAATTGTGTGTATCTAGTTATAGAGTGGACGAGTAAATCAAAAGTAGACCTGGCCTCTGCTGCCGAAACTGCGTGAAGTGAATGAACCAAACACTCACAAAAAGCCATGACTGTTACGTAACAAGTAACAGTCTGAATACCGCCCGTGAAGAAAATCAATATGTTCTTATTCACACCCGGTTGTTCAACCGAACATATGGATATGACATAGGATGTTAAATGGTCTATACACAAGCCTGAAAATTAGAAGTGGAGTATTTGACTGCCTCCTGAAGATATTATTATCAAGATCCTACTTAACAGTATTTTTCCCTGGTGTTTTTGCATCAATAGCAAAACGAATCTATCACAAAATGGGTTGCTAATCTTTACTAGTACAAAGGTGTACAGAGACACTGGCACATTGAAAAATAGTGCGCCCTCAAGATTTTCAAAATCGATATTTTGCATGGGTTGTAAGGCTTTTATATACAAAAGCTCACCCGAAATGATTAAGACCAAAATCAGCTTCCTTATGGTTAAAAGAAACGATTTATAAGTTAACGTCGCCGGCGGACTTTTTAAATTCAGCAGCGAATGCCCGTATGATGTTCCCACTATGCACACCACTGTTGATCGGTTGCACCTCTGTGGTTCAATATCAGTGAGTACGAGTCAAAAATATCTGTACTATTACAACATTTGTTGATTAAAGGTATGGAAAACTAAAAGTTGGCTACAAATTACCTGGATGTCTTTATCCTCATTCAATGTCCCTATCTGTTTGGGGTGGTAGTTTATTTTTATGTGTTAATAATATATCCTGTCTTCCCAAGGCCTAGACTATCATTGAGAGCCAAATTGAAGACAAGAAATTTTATTCTTGTGAAAATGTTGCCAGTTGCGCTTAAGTTACCTGTAAAATACCTTTTGGATATGTTTCATCTTGTCTGTCCTTACCTAGAGTGAGTCCATTACGTATTCTTTAATAAGCCGATGTACACTCAACGTTTACGCAGCATTTTATTTTCCATGTAAATATCCTTTAAAATATCAATAGAACTTGTAAAAAATCATTAGGTTGCAAAGTGGAATGCAAAGAACTAATCGGTCGGCCCGTCCAAGCACATTTACACGATTCAGTGTCCAAAAGATCAACATATTCATGTTTTCTCTAAGAGAAGAGTTGCAGATATCCACTGAATAAGTTCTTTACATGGGGAAATCAATTGCTCAACTGTCGGACACTTACCATTGGGTCATTATATCAACACCTGTACTACCTAAGTAGTAGGGCTAGACACTGAGTACCCAAGATGGATCAAGGTACGAAACTTTGGGTAATATTGTAACCAACCGTTGGCCAATGGTGACAAAAAAAAAATTCTCCCAAGTAATAACCTTATTTTTTAAAATCTTGAACAACGGATTTTGTAAGAGTATAGGGTACAAAGTTCTACAAAACTCTTAAGGAAAACCAAATTTCAAGCTGTCCTTAGAAACTGCTCAACAAAGCAACGGCGACCCATCGAATCACATGTGAAACTGAAACTGGTTCCCCAATCAAATGACTGGTGCTACCCCTGCGCTCTAAATGATTGGTTTTTCAGCTTTGAAGCTCTTCATGGATTTACAGTGTATCCCAGAGTAAAACCAAGGATTTCGGTTTCACAACCATCGTTTCAACAATATCTGGATCTGACGGGTACTCTGAAAAAATCATCCCACCTGGTAAAGTAAGTGATCGGGACTGTACTCCCTCAAAGCAAGAAGAACAAAGTATGAACCTTCCTCAAGTATTGTCAAGGAAGGTTTAAAAATTGGGGACATCATGACATGACATGAAAGACTTCCGAGATATTTTCAGACAATCACGAACATGCAGGAAGAAAACATTCAAAACACTATTACTCCAAGTGGTATTGATTTACCCATTCGTAATGATATAGTGCTGAAGGCTGGGTGGTGGATGAGCCTTTTAAATGTTCACCTAATTGTTTATACATCTTCACTTCTTCAGCCTCAAAAGCTTCTTTTTAACTTGCAAACCTGCTGCTTTTTACATGAAGAAAACTTTGTCTCAGGCCTCCTAGAATGTGGTTACATATGGAGCTGCTTAGGCAATTGCCTAAATAAACTGTGAATCAGACCATCAACAAAGTTTGTAAAAACAAGCACGGCATTCAACATCATAGCATGTTCTTCTAAAAGTGCCACCCATCAGTATCATCAAGCTTTAGTGTCGTGCAGTAATACTGAGAGCGGGAGATATCCAAAAGAGTTAATGCGGCCTTCTCAAACCCACAAGAGATGAGCCTGTTGATAAGTGATCCTGTAGACCGCATGATGCCCCGTTCACGGCACAAGATCAGAGAGACCTTGGCATTGCTCCTGGATCCCTCTTTCACGTTTGATTTGTTTAACCGTTTTTCATCTATGACATTCACACGTATGAGGGGAGTCTGAACAACGAAGCCATTTTCATGGGCGCGACTGAAGTGACACCAGCGGCTGAAGAACGCAGGGACGGAAGTCACTCATGGACACCTGAAAATGTCTGTGTTGAAAAAGTACTGATTAGATTTTGATACACTCATAAGGTTAAGATCATCTGAACTTTAACCCCATAGCACAACTAAAGCTCACCAAGGCTCACTGTTGTTAATTGAGAAAAAATGCACTAAGTCCAGAAAGTAGGGATGACGTCATCAACAAAGACTCATATGGGCAAGAAAATCGGTTGGCCGGCCAGCGACACCGCCCGTTAGCGTGCTACGAAGGCCCTGGGTTCGATCACACACGAAATTTGCGGACTTTTCTTGTTACATCTAGCTCTCCCTCACTCCTCCGTCTTTTCCCCGGGAGGTAGGCTAGAAAACGACGTCAGGGTTAGGGTTAGCTCTTTATAAAACATTTGGAATTAAGGGACCTTTATGAAACGCTGACTGAAACATCTACCATGCATATAAACGAAATCAGGGTTTATGACGCGGCTATATAACATAGCTTTTTGGTAAGATAATCAAATTCCCGAGGGAGAAGTAACACAACTTGCTTCAAATTTACGGTGTTTGTACCCTTGGCCTAGTAGTAATTGTTACAGCAAATTGGTTTCTACCGTGTTGTTAGATATGGTTTCACAATAAACATAACCCAACAATGGTATACTTTAGATAATTAACTAAGTTTACACCCTGCTCGGGGGTATGGTATTTGCAAGATTTAGGTATTTCTTTTTTTGCTTTGATTCACTGTCTTTTTTTTATTGTGATTGTCTAAAATAAGTGCAAACCAAGTTTACCTTTAGATGTATCTACTGATCTAGTACATCACATATTTAGAAAGTCCTCTAGGGACCAGCTTCTCCATAGCTTCATTCATTCGTTGTGGGAGGCATATTTGCCTCTAGACTCTTGCCACCAGCCATTAATCTGCGGGAATAAACATTTCGGGGAATAAACGATTTAACTGTGATGAATGAAAATGATATGCTAACTGTGGATTAGAAATGTGTCAATTGAAGAGAGTTGCATGGAACATGAAATATAGTCTGGAGCCCAAATTGAGTAATTCAAAATGCTTCATCTGAACAAAATTGGTGTTTCGAAGGTTATGAAGATGAGCAATCCTGGAAATTTATTTTAGGAACGATATACAAGTAAACCCTACTTCCCATGCAAAACGATGCGATTGACAAAAGGGTAAACTATACCACGATGTACCTCAACGAAAATTCCTAGCAGTGTAACTATATACTTTTCGGAGGATCATGCTCATACAAACAACTTAACACCATTTTGACAAGATCCATGCAGTCGAAACGTTTGGCCCTCTGTACAATGAACAATTCAAAAGTTCAATTACCTTTATCACATTTCACCCATATTTTTGAACTGAACATCAGAATATGCCAAAGTATAATTTATGATCTTATGATGACACGAAGCATTGAGAGAGACTTTCAACTAAATTTAACAAATTTGTACGGTTAATCGCTCTAATCCAAGATGGCCGCCAAATTGACCCTGGGAACAATATGTGATTTTGGGGGATTAACATAAAAATTCATTTACAGGATGGTGTTTGTGAAAGATTTCTTAAAATCAGTTAGAATTTAGTTTGAAGGGGGTGATGGGAACTAATTATAATCTGCTAGGACTATAATTTATGAGACCCCTTTGGATATGGGCATTATGTTTCTAGGGGAGTGGCCCCGATAGCTGTGCTATGAGGAAACTAGCCGCATAACAGCTGACGTAAACAGTAACGAGCTTCACTGTTTTCAACAATATCACGGAGCATGGAGATAAGAAGTACCCTTAATATGTTATATTACCCATTGCTTTGGTTTTTCTTACACATTCATTGTAGACCTACCTGTAGCCGATTTCAGCAGCAAAATTCCCTCATAAGGTTATCATCATAGTCGGTGTTCAACCTTAACTCATCAGTCCCACAGTTTGACATAAAATACATGCTCAATAATGCTTGCTGCTTCTCGTAACCTGGAAATGAAGGGAGATGTCAGGGTATGAATTTAGTAGCTTTCAACCATCGTGTCACCTGTAGTACTTTTCCCGAGGTATGAGCATTGAATGAGGGTGGATGTGTTTTGTTTTGTGTGGAAATTCAAAATTCAACGCGATTGAAAAAGCTTGAAACATGCAGTTCCGGGTATGGTTCGCAGAGAAAAACAATTCTATGCTCAATGAAACCATTAAGTCTTCAACTCTCAAACATTATATGCATTTGCTTCACTTGATTTTTCAATGTAACAGGTGAGTTGACTGGTTGTTGCATGTTATTGCATTTTGCGCGCTTTGTAGTTGGCATACGAAGGGAACACCAAGTCCTGTTGCACTCTCTATGTAAAGATTGATGTTACCATAAAAGGCAAGATAATCCCTTGTTCGTTTGTGAAACAGGTGAATCGGGCACATATTCTGCCTCTTCCCAACTAATCGATTCTGTCCAAAACTTTTCGTATGGTGAAACGCTGGGTGACTCTACTATAGTTAGTGCCCATCAAATCCCAATAATGGGCTCGTGCTTTTATATGTCCTGTTCTTTTTCATATAATCTGGAATCTAACAACTAAATGTGTGAAGTAATTCATTCAGTTTTTGGAGTAGTTGGCAAATTATAATGTACGCATATGCTTGCATCTAGAGTCCTCTTTTGAGATTGATATTTGACAGATTATTTTTGGGGGTAAAAAGGGTCTTACAGTCTTAATTCGCTCCACCTTGATACAATTGATTGATGGTAGGGAAAGGTAAAGGGGCTTATCATTATGTTTGAAGTTAAAGATCATCTAATGAGTCACATCTTTAGGTATATGGACACTTTAAATCTGATATCTTTCACTATCATAATAGGTCTTTGTGTCAACCATCACTAATCAGACAAAGTTTGCATAAAATCATGCTCAATTAATGCTGCTGCTTCTCGTAAACCTTGAAATGAAGGGAGATGGTTCAGGGTATGAATTATAGTAGATTCAACCCATCGTGTCACCTGTAGTACTTTTCCCGAGGTATGAGCATTGAATGAGGGGATGTGTGGTGTGTGGAAATTCAAATTCAACGCTATTGAAACAGCTTGAAACATGCAGTCCGGTAGCAGAGAAAAATCAATTCTATGCTCAATGAAACCATTAAGTCTTCTAACTCTCAAAACATTCTAATCGCATTTGCTTCAATGATATTCAATGTAACAGTTGAGTTGAATGGTTGAATGTTATTGAATTTTGAGCGCTTATAGTTTGAATACGAAGGAACAAAAGTCTTTGCACTCTCTATGTAAAGATGATGTTAACATAAAAGGCAAGATAATCTTTGTTAGTTCATGAAACAGGTGAATCGGGCCACATATTCTGCCTCCTCTCCAAACTAATCGATGCTGTCCAAAACTTTTCCTCTGGTGACACGATGGGTTGAATCTACTATAGTAGTGAACATCAAAATCCCAATAATGGTATCGTGCTTTATAAATGTCATGTTCTTTTCAATAATCTGTGTAATCCATAACAACTAAATGTTGAAGTATATTCATTCAGTTTTTGGAGTAGTTGGCAAATTATAATGTACGCATATGCTTGCCATCTAAGCTTCCTCTGAGATTGATTATTTGACAGATTTTGGGGTAAAAAGGGTGTTATCAGTCTTTAATTCGCTCCAAACTTGATCACAATGATTTGATGGTAGGGAAAGGAAAGGGGCCTTACATATGTTGAAGTTAAAGATCATCTAATGAGTCAAATATATAGGTATATGTGACACTTTAAATCTGATATCTTTCACTATCATCATAGGTCTTGTGTCAACCATTAACTCATCAGACAAAGTTTGCATAAAATCATGCTCAATTAATGCTGCTGCTTCTCGTAAACCTGTATTGAAATGAAGGGAGATGGTTCAGGGTATGAATTAGTAGTGAACATAAAAGCCTAATAATGATATCGTGCTTTAGAAATGCCATGTTCTTTTTAATAATCTGTGAAAACAAAGCAACTAAATGTTGAAGAATATTCATTTAGTTTTTGGAGTAGTTGGAAAATTACAATGTAAGCATATGCTTGCCATCTAAGCTTCCTCTGAGATTGATTATTTGACAGATTTGGGGTAAAAAGGTTTTATCATATCCCAGGGATCACTTTAATTCGTCCCAAACTTGATCACAATGATTTGTTGGTAGGGAACGGAAAGGGGCTTTACATATGTTGAAGTTTAAGATCATCTAATGAGTCATAGGTATATGTGACACTTTAAATCTGATACCTTTCACTGAAATAGACAACCTATTCATATCCAATTCAAACCAAACATGGTAACACTGGGATTTTCATTATTTTATCATTGAAGAATATTCACTAAATTGTAATTTGGTTATAGAAGCACTTCGAAATTGATATGTTGCAACCTTCCCAGATGACATCTAGTAATCATTTGAGGCTAGAGGTTGAGAACCGCGGCAACCTCCTTGAATGTCTAGGAAAGTATAATCACTCACGTTTGTCGCACACCAGCTCTTCATCAAGTATATCAGCATTCCTAATCAAGCCAACAGAATCCATAATCTCCATCAGGGCTTCAAAGGAGGCACCTTCTGTCTCTCGCCATTTGATCATTGCGTTTAGAAGGAATAGCCTCTTGTTGAAGTCCTGCCCATGTTCTTTGGTGATTAGCTCAATGTCTTCCTCCTTGAGTCCCATCTTATGCACAAGGCTTACTATCTTTTTTCGACCGACATCTTTTGTTACTATCCTCAGGATGACAACTGCAATTTACGTAAAATACTTGTTAGTTTCCTGCTGTGATTTTCCAAGCAACATTTAAAATTAGCAATCCATTTGGGAATTTCACTTTTATGTCTACGGAACAAAGGCATAACTTGTGCAGGTAGTAATCCCCTTTTTAGTGCATGTAAAGCATTCTCTTTTTATTAGTCGAATATTTCCAAGGGAGAATGTCCACAGATAGTCAAAACCCTCATCTTATGGGCAATAAATTGTTGCGAGTGTTGGCAATCTTCTTTGGAGGGACTTTGACACCACACTCCTGTTTACCAACGGCCTGTTATATAATCCCACTGATTAAGAAAATATGTTATACTCACCGTCTCTGCGGCAACTGAAGTAATTGCAGAAATTTGCTCTGCTGCTACTTCCATCCCACAATTCCTCAGAGCTGAAAGGAGTCTACTATGACAAGCTCGCTTTTTCAGCTTCTGGTGAGTGTCTTCACGCCACCTAAGAATCCATGTATGAGACACAACGAAGCACATAGTTAATGGTATATTTAAACCCTTTTTGACCAGGGAATGCTAAACTGGGGACAGTCAGTTACATACTAAGGCTACAGCTACATTCAAATCGGACAAAATGGCAGAGTGCACAGGGATGCATCTGATATATAAACTTCCCCAAGGCCATTATGAACTAAGGGAAAATAACCCCCACAACCTTAAAAAGAGAATACAAGTTTTTGCCTTCATACTTTATAATTGTAAAAAATATGGTCTTGATCTCAAAGCTTTCATAACATAGGTAGAGGACATGGTATTACAGCCCGCCCCGTGGATACGTATCTGCTAAATAGCCAAGGTTTTTATTAGAGATGAAGTGGCATACATCATTGTTAATTAGTCGTTGAAAGAAGCATTACCGACTTCAGTTGACGTTGACCAAATAATTAAAGATAGGAGATGGATGCTGCTATGTTTCAAGGTTGCCCTGTTTTTATTTTTTCTCAACCTACCTCCAGAGTATCTGATATTTGAATTCGGTCAACTCATCAGTGTATCGTGTCTTCACATCATCTTCATTTACTCCCAAGACATCAGCAAGCGGTTTCAAGTCAGCTGGAAGGCCTTTGGCAACCATTCGTAACCCTGTCATCAGCAAAGGAAAACCTTATATTGATTTTCTTTATACTAATTAAGCAGCACACTCTTGAAGTTCCTGTGGTCTTTCTTAGCACAGTATTACAGATTATTACAATCAGTTGATGTGTAAATGGACATTCAAGGTTGAATTATGACTATGTGACAACTTTGTTACCTTTTGGATAAACATATTGTTGTAAAGATTTTGGGATTTTTACAAGTCACTTTAGCATGCAAAATTTAACGTTAAATCCTTGTTGCATAGTCAATTTTATGCGCAGGTGAATTTCGTCTCTTAATGCTTAAAAGTTGCCGAGAGGTGAGAGTTGTCTGATTTTAACAGACTTTCTGGCTTTGTGTCACACACTTATAAGCTTTTAATCAAAGAGTGAAAACAACAAGATGGTCTAGAGTTAGAAATAGGTGAGGACCGTCCTCTAACAAGTTTTATTGAAAGTGTATGCTCTTACAATTTGGTTGTATTCATATTCAAAGTCATAATTGAGACCACCTCCCAGGCAAAATAGCTACTTCTCCTGGCTAGGTATGCCCGTGCTCATTATGCTAAAGTATTATGGCCAACATAGAACATGGCCAACATAGAACCTGTACTTACGATTGTCTGTCCCGTCAAGTTCCTATGAAGTGTTTCCAGCCGCACGTCATCTTGACAGCTCGGAAGGCATCAATTAGCTGAGTGAAGGTAGCACCTCTTTCCTGACCTTGCTTCCACTTCTCAAGCATATAGTACCTCTGTTCATCAAAGTCTCGCTGATGAGGAAGAAGGGACAGATTGAGAACTTCCATCTCAGTGAGGCCAAAGAGGTGCATGGCCAGAGGAATGACAAATTCCTTGGGGATGTCTTTGGATATGGTGCGCAGGGTGATATCTTTCATGAGTTCTTCGTCTGTGACTCGTCTTGAACTTCCTGGTGGTGCTGGATCTTCTTTGTCCTGGGTATTGAATGAAAAAGTAGTGTTTAAATATTACGAAGACTTTATTTCTTGATGCCAAAACAATTGCCAAGTTCCGGAAATTTTCGAATGATTTTTATAGAAAATTAAAATTTGGGGTGTTGATCAATAGGTTGGCTTAACTGCGCAATGTGACAAAACAGTAGTATCACCATGCCCTTGAATTTTTGAACAATCTGTCAAAGAGTGCAATAAAAATCATTTTGTGTACTTGAGATGGGTTTTTAAAAAAAAGCCCCATGTCACTTGGGAAGATGCATGAAGTAGGCTGAATTACAGAGTCCGCAAAAAACATAGGCTTAAGTTGCACAAGGTTTTGTGAAATTGTAAAATCTGCCATTCAGAAACTTCAGGTGACTGTCCCGATTTTTGAAAAACTTTGCCTTACTTTTCGCAATTTCCCCAGTGACATGGGGCCTGTTGGACAAAAATCAGGTGTTGTGTATAAGTGCTGCATTTAATGGTCTGGTGTTAACACGTCTCACAAGCATCCCTTGGGACTGCAATAAGTGATTTTAAGGACAAACCTATCTTTTCGCTTCGTTTTGATCGAAATGCTTATACCGACGCTCTATGGGCGATAAGAGGCCGGCGGGTTGGGGGGGGGGGGCTTGGGGCAGACATTTATATTAGCACATAGGCCGGGTAATTGGACGAAGACCTAGTGATTAAATAAGTAAATGGTAGCCTTCCATTTATCAAGCAATGTTAAATAGTGATTTTCGAATATTGTTCAAGTCTCAAGGGAGCATCGGTTTGATTTTTTGGATGCGCGCGTGTGTGTGTGGGTGTGTGGTGTGTGGGTGTTTGTGGTGGGGTGGTGGCTGGTGTTAAATCATTGGTTAACTTACCTTTATCGTTTTTTTTGTTTTTGTAATTACATTTAAACGCCCTTTTTTTCTTCTGAAATGTCGTTTTGATTTTAAGAAGGAATAATACCGGCGTTTTGGTTGCAAATTGCACTGAAAAGTTTATTTTTAAAAGATTGTGTTTAAGGCATTTTTTGAAAAATCGCTGTACGAGCCTGATACGGGCGCTTTTATATCTCCAGTATGCTATTGTTTTCCTTATATTAAAACAACTTCAAGCTAACTCCTTCGCGAACCTAAACTTCTATCGTTTGTATTGCATATTGTGATGGATAACAATAATGAAAATATATATTGCATTTTTGACTTTGTTAAAAAAATTCACGGCTGTTTTATGCTCCCCTAGGGGTCCTTGGTGCGTGTCAAAAAGTTTGTTTGAATTTAGCATAGCAATGCAGATAAATGGACACAGTTACCAAAATTGCTCATCAGGGGCCCCCTGTCCACTTGGGAAGATGCAGAAGTAGGCTTAAATTACCGAGTCCGCAAAATGTCCTTAAGTTGCCACAAGGTTTTGTGAAGTTTGTAAAATTTGCCATTTCAGAAACTTCAGGTGACTTTCCAGATTTTTGAAACTTTTGCCTTACTTTACGCAATTTTCCCAGTGACATGGGGCAAGAGACTAAAAAAGGCGTGGGGGGCGCGGAAATTTGAAAAACAAATACCCCAAAAAGTAAAACAATTTTGGGGGGGACCAGCCACCCTTTTCTCAATCACCCCACCTCACCCCGGCTACTGTTTTTGAATGAAGGGCCAAAATAGATTTTCCACAGATATTTGTATAGACGTGTTATGAATGTTGTCTGCCTGTGTGAGTGAGGAATACAACCACTGAGATGAGGTGATTTGATTCATCTCAAATGTTTTAAAACTGTAAAAACACAACTTTTAAACTCCTTTTTTTAAAAACTGAAATTGTCTGAAAATGGTTATCCCACATTGGTTTTAATTAAAGGATTTTAGTTGCACGGCTCTTTCTTATTTCGTCCATCCTTGTTAATAAAATTATTTTTAAAAATATTACTCATCCAAGCGACGACACTTTCAAAGGTTCCCTTCTAGACTCAAAGAGTATTGTCCCCGCTGAAACTACAGTACCCCCACCCCCATGTAAGTGCCTTCCTTCTGCCACATCGGTTGCACTAATATCCCCACTCAAGGCAAACTAAAGTGAACCCTCTGAAAGAGCGCAACCCCCCCCCCCCCCGGCTCCTGGTTACAGAACATTACATTATTGTAGTGTTATTGCAGATGTTGACACGTCTTTCCAAGCAAAACTTTCAAGATTTGAGAGTAAAAACTGTCTGCCGCGGCCCGGTTCACAGTCCCAGCATGGAACAGTCAAACCTACACAACACGGGATATAGCCAATTTCTAAAATCTATTTTTTTTTAATAAAATATTCGTAACTTACCATAGAAACTTTCAAAACTGGCGAGAGAATTTTCTAATTTTCTTTCATATGTCACCATTTTGTTAAACAATGGTGTGATTTTTGGAGAAACATGACAAGTAGTCTCTGAATTCTATTAATATCCCCAAATATGCCACCAACAGGATATGTTACAATCATAACAACAACTTTGAACATGAACTCACAAAATACAATGTTTTACCCGTTTCGTGGTGTTTGGGACTCACTCACTCACTCTCACATTCACTCACTCTCACACCACACTCACAAAAACACACACCACCATAATCCACACAAGCCCATCACACACACACACACACAGACCACACACACACCACACACTGGAAACCACCATGGCCGTACACATAATCATAATTAAGCTTCCCGTTTTTTAGTATTTTGCTCGACCTATTTGTTTCAGTTTAATTGGTTTGCCAAGGTCTTTGACCACCCGCATTTTCAGATCTCATTTTTAATAGAGGCCTGCAAGCTAACCAGATGCATAGCCATACCTTTGCAATAACACTTTTCCGTCCCTGCATATTCAGCTTAGATAACGTCCGGAAGACGCCCTTAGATGAGAATCCTTTCTGTTAGTTCTGTTACGTAGATACATCAATTGAAATCGATCATGGGTGGTAACTGTGATTCACAAAGGGGTGTTCATCTGATAAGATAAATTTAAAAAAAATTACCGTAGTATTTATATTCAGTCCTCTAAGAAAACAGAAATTAATCATTTCAAATGGTATATCTTTGATTTGACCTTTGTTTTAATTAGAAATACATTTAACTTACTGCTGTATATATCTCTTAGGTATGGGATATAATATATGCATGGTAAAAATAAAGGATTACCTTTAATCGTAAAGGGGAAAAACCGAGTCAAATTGTTGTAGTCTTCCCCAAACTATGCGTAAGACTTAATCTCCACTTTTAAAAATTTTAGTATTAAATGCATCTTTTTTTGTTTGTTTTGAGTGTGTGAAAGTAAAACCTAGTGGGCGAAAATAGATTAATCCCGTAAAAGGATTGAGTATTTTAGAGGGTTGCGGGATTTTATCGAAGGGACTTTGTCTGAATGAAAGTGATTTTTCGGGGCCGCGCGCGTCTCACACATGCACGGTCCCCTGGTTGCACCCTTTGGGTTTAAAGATTTTTTTAAAACTATATGATTTCAATATTAAAGTCTTAGCACTAGTACGCAAACTTACCTTAATGCCCCCCCCATCCTAATATAGAAAGCTTCCCCGGTGATTGCCTTGATTCGTCGCCTTGCATACCTCACATAGCCGTATCCATTCTCCGTCATGTAGTCAATCGTGATCCGGGAAATCGTCACCAATATATGATGGCAACACTTCCGTTCGGATCGTCCTTCCGCTGATGAACTGCAAAGCGGCACCACATCCTTCTTGGCATTGGGCATTTTCAGAGCCAGCTGTTTTATCCAGAGGTGAACATGCTTTTAGAAATCACCCAAACATTTCAAAGTCATTAAAAACTTTAGATTTCAATAACCACAACAACAACGCTTCACACAAATCACAACAATAAAGAAAATTTTTGCGACTGGTCTTCTAAAATTTCGATTATTGCCAGACCTAAAACCATATTGTATATACATTTCTGAACATTATCACAACAAAGCTGAGAGGATAAACCAGAATCCCCGTAACATACTTAACACAAACGCACTCCCTCGGTTTCGAAAATATCGTGCATGTCGGAACGAAATGTAAACTGTAACATTTAGTGGGGGGGACTGTGTAGTGCACAGATCTCATGTTAGTGTGCAATCTGGATAAATTGTGAATTTGGGTACAACACGTACTTTAATACATTGATACAATAAAAAAAATTGATGTAAGCACTTGCCACACCCTTTCATGGCCCCCGCTTGGATTTCAAGGTTACACATGGGTAACATTTTTTAAAAAATGTTCCGATTGTGTTTGAAAGCACAGCAGCATGATTTCTGTCTGGTTACAAGGATTCCACAAAGGGTATAGTTTATACGTACCTGTGACTTATTCCGTATTCAGTCCGTTAAGCTAAGGAAATAATTTGCACACATTTGATTCGGAATCAAAGCCACTTTTACTTTGACCCATGATTGACTTTTCACCATTTTTAGTTTTTACCTGGTAACTCCAGAAACTATAAGCCATAGACAGTGTAAACTAACCTTTTTGGAATCCTTGTAACAAGACAAACAACATGTGTGCTTTTGAACACATTCGGAACATTTAAAATATTTTGACCCCTGGATAACCTTGAAAACACACGATGGGGTCATTAAGGGGGGTTGCCAAGTGCTTCCATTCAATTTATGGGATTATCAATGCCTAAAGTACTTGGGTGCCAAAAATTCACAATTTATCGGAAGCGCACACTCGTTCACTATATACAGTCCCCTGATAATTTGAGTTGAGTCCGATGTTGAGGGAAGTTGCGAGCACATTTGGGACGAGTTAATAAAAAGTGGTGGTAATTTTGGTCCCGCGGCTTCGCTGCATGTGGTTACCGTATATAGCACTGTATGGAGCAGTCACATGTGATTTTCTCGCCCACCCCAGGTCATCCCCAAACGAAAACTTTTCTAACAAATCGTGTTTTGTATACTAATGCGTCAATGCATACTTTTCGCTGTGTGAAATAACTAAGCTAAATCGAAGTAATCATGCAGAAAATGTTCTTTGTAATAAAATTCCGGAATCCTATAATTCTATTAAGCACAGTATCTATAACGGCACAGTTATACTATACATATGGATACTGTTTACCTCCAACAAAACGAAAAAAGTAGATCAGCTAAGGACTTTGGAATGAAGCAATAAAATGACTATTAGTTCTAGTTGACTATTTTAATAGGCTGACCTATTTATTCAAAACCGATTTAAACATTAAACTTCAAAATAACAAAGCAACAAAGATTAAGGTTTAAAGTAGTTAAAGTAGTCAGTAGACAAAGAGCTATAAATATTGTAGCCATACTCGTATAAAAATTCAAGATTCAAGATTCAATTATTCAGCATAAACAGATCGTACGTTGACAGAAATGTATAATACAGTATGTAATTTTATAAGACGTAAAGCAACAATTGTAAACTGTACTAAGCTAAACAGGTGAGGGATATGACTGCTAGGACCCGTAATAGCTAGTATGGACAACCCGAAAGGGCTTATATTTATTGCTGGCCCGTAATAAAATAATTAAAATATACTGAAAATTACAATAATGCTACAAGTAAGGGATGATATAGAATATTAATTAGGTAAACCTATAATAACAAAAAAAAAACAAAACAAACAAAAACAACAAAAAATATCTAAGCTAAACAAACACTAACGGGAATACAGGATACGGGGAAGTTGTACAGGACAGACTTTTCAACAGTCTTGCTGAGGTAACGTAATACTATTGCATAATGATGAAGGCAGAGGTAGAAGAGCTAGAGGTGAAGGAAAGTAAGGAATGAGAGATAGAAATGAGAGAAGGGTAAAGGGATCAGAGAAAGAAGGACTTGGGGAGAAATTTATAAAGAATTGTACTGGTTGATGAAATGTTTTTTCAGTTGAGCTTTAAAAATTTTTTTGTTTGTAATGTGTGGATGGATTCGGCAGACACTCCAAAGTTTGCGCCGTGATACTGAAAAAGTATTTCAGAGGAAGATTTTGGGAGGGGAAGCTGAAGTTTTTCGGCTTGTCTGGTTTGTAGTGTGATTTGTTCTTTGTGCATTAAATAATTGCTGAAGTTCGGAGGTAAATGATTGTGTGATAGTCAAACATGAGAGCGCTGTGTGAAGTTGGTTGAGGTGATCTAATTTAAGTGTTTTCAGGGGTGAAAGATGGCAAAGTGGAGTTCTGGGGGTGAGTTTGTGATAGTCGGATAGCCCCCTTTCTGTGTGATGTTAGTTTGGTGAGCCGTGAATGATAGTTGGAGGCCAGATGATGTTACAGTACCTAAGGTATAGGAGAACTAGTGTGTTGTAAAGTGATTTTAAGGTGTAGTCTGGAAGCTCGTGTTTAACTCTGTAATTGTACCAATTGCGTGAGACGCTTTGGTAGTAACAGAGTTGATGTGTTCATTCCATGTTAGTTTGTCGTCGATTGTGATGCCAAGAAAGTTGGTTGAGTGTACCTGGGATATTGTCTGGTTATCTATTGTTAATGTTTGATTGTGATTTGTGTTGTGTGTAGAGAAAAGCATGTAGTTAGTTTTCAAAACATTGAGAGAAAGTTTGTTAGCACGAAACCAGTCAGTGATTTTTGCGAGTTCATGATTCATGTTGTTAAAAAGTGCATTAATGTTAGGGTTTGAGAGAAAAATGTTTGTGTCATCTGCAATAAGATTAGTTTTAGTGTGTTAGAGATGTTGGAGATGTCATTCATGAAAATGATGAAAAGTAGGGGTCCAAGGATTGAGCCTTGCGGGACGCCAACTGTGATAGGTTTGATGGATGATGCGGTGGAGTGTACGTAGACTGATTGTGAACGGTTAGTAAGGTAACTCCTGAACCACCCCAAGGCTACTCCACGGACACCGTAATGATAAAGCTTTTGAAGAAGAATGTTGTGGTCAATGGTATCGAAAGCCTTGGAGAGATCCAGGAATACCCCCATGGTGTAGAGTTTATTTTTTAGTGCAAGGTTGAGGTTGGTTGTTAGTTCAAGGAGTGCCATGTAAGTTGAGCGTTTGGGCAAACCGTATTGTTCACGACAGAATCTTGGTGGCTTTTGAAGAATGTAGAGCATACTGTGGTACATGGATTTTTTTCAAGTATTTTTGAAAGATGGGAGAAAACAGAATGGGGCCTGTAAGTTTGCAATGTTATGTGTGCAATCTTTTTTTTAAATAGGAATGACTTTGGATGATTTGAGGTGATCTGGGGAAAGTTCCGGTGAAGGTGATTGGCTTACATGTGCATCAGAGGCGAAATGATGTTAATCATCTGATTTGTTAGCAATCCCATGATCTATCCTGTCGGTACCCGCACTTTAACCAGGTTTTAACAGTGGCGAGTTGTGCTTTTCTCCTACATTAACTGGATTCAAAAAATGGAAGTGATGTGTTTATTGGAAGGTGTTTATATATTAAGAGTTCATGGAAGTGAATTTTGTTAGCAATTTTGCCCTGTTATGCAGTGATCGGTGATGCGTTAGCTATGTCAAGCGGGTCTGTTATCTGCTTATTATTAGGAGTGAAAAGGTCAGGGATTTATTTAGTGGATACCTTCCTGCCTAGAATGTTTGTTGAGAAATTTCCAGGTTTTTGGTAAGGTCTTGTTTTTGAATTTTCTTCTTCTGAATTCGTTCTGTGTTGTGTTTTTTTTTCCTTTCCTTGGCGAGACGATAATGTGAGTCTATTGGTTTTTGTATTGTTTGTATTGATGTTTGGTAGCTGGTGTGTTTTTCTTCAATATGTTTTGCAGAGGCCGTGCTTGTGTTTGATTGACTTGGAAATGGCAGTTGTCATCCAGGCTGCTTATGGTTACGAATTTTTAAGGTCTTCTTTTGTAAGGGAGTGATTGTTTGTAATGTTTGGTATAAAAGTTGGTATGAAGTTGCTGTAAACGCTATGTTAGGGTCATTTTCTTGTGAGTATATGTTCCCATGATTCAGTGTTTACGGTTAAATGTGCGAAGGTTGTGATCTCTGTAGTCACTTTTAGTGATAGTTGTTTTTTGGGGCATGCTTGTGCTTAAGAGATGTAATGTGGAATATTGGGAAGTGATCTGTGGTGTCAGTGACAAATATGGCGTGGAGTCTGTGTCAGTGGAGTTGGAGATATGTTTATCAATGAGCGTGGCTTGTGTTTATGCGTCATTCGTGTAGGGTCGTTAATTTTAGGATATCAGAGTTTTGCAAGTGGTGTGTTAATAAAGTCATTAATGGGTGGATTGAGAGGATAATTGAGAAGATTGATACTAAAGTCACCGATAATATAGACATCACGGTTGCTTTTGTTAGTTCAGTGAGAAGCTGCTCGAAGCTGTTTGTAAAAATTTGGATTGTGTGTTCAGCAGTCTGTAAATAACCTTCGACGTTATGTGTTTTGGGTCCTGTTGTTGGTGTTTTTAATGTGAGTTCGATGAAAAGGGAGGTCAAATTCTGGTCCTGGTGTTTTGTCGATGATTTTGTATGAAAGGTGAGTATTTATGTTAAAGACAAACTCACCTCCCCTTCCCTCCCTGCCAGTGAGTGGTCCTGGAATGTAAGTTGTAAGCATTAAAGTGAGGTGGTGACGTGTTTCAGTCACTCCATTTTCTGAAATGCTCAGACAGATAAAGAGTGGTTGAGGTGATAAAGGTATTTAGTGGATTCTTCATATGATTTTGTTGAACTACGGCGGGTTGAATGGAAAATGGAAAATAGTTCGTTTTTCTGTGTGAATGGTTTTTATTAGTGTGTTGAAGCTGTCGTCAGTGTGCTAGAACAGAGTTGTGTTGTGGGTGTGGTGAAGGATTGTGGTCACCATATTTGAGATGATAGGGGGTCTGGAGTAACGGGTTGATGCACGGGAATTAATGTTTGATGATGTTCATTTTTCGTTGTTGGTGAAATTCAATTATGTGTATCCGAAGTCACGCACTACTGAAAAGAATAAAGTCAAAGGAAAAAAGCGAGGGGGTTATAAGAGCAAGAGAATGAGAGGAGATGGAGGAGAGAGGGTGGAGCTTGAGAGAAAACATTTTGGGTGGGTGGGGTAGGTTTTGAAAAGGAGAAAGTTCGAAGAGAGCAATAGTACCCGGGTAGATAAAGTGAAACAATACCTGTATACAAGATGGTGTTTGACAGTCAGACCAGACGAAGCAATAAAGACAAGGACAGAGTAAAACAAACGAGGTGTTAAGACTACAATGCTAAGGTTATGTTAACACTTAAGTATAGCAGATGTACAAGAAATTTGGGTTACTACAAACAAGGTAAGAATAACAAAAACCTTAAAAAAAAAAAAATCTTAAATATTACCAAAACAAGGAAAAGGCTTAATACCACAATATGTTTTACGAAAAAAAAACACACCAAAAGTTGAGATAAAGGGAGGGAGTGAAAAAAACTCAAAACGGAATTCGTTGGGTAAAAATGATTTGGTGAAAGTGAAACCATAATTATAGGTCAGAAAAAAAAGTATAGGTAATGTAACCTGAATGCAGGAGGACTTGGGGAGATAACAGAAATGTTTACTCCGTTTTCTCAACCTCCATGCAATGAGCGTCCACGCGAAATTTCAAGATAGTAGGCACACTAAAAAGCGAAAGCTCTGGCAAAAAGAGGCGACGTTGAATAACACCGCGCACAAAGACGGTAAATCTTAACGCGTGCGTAAAAGGCATAAACGTCCAAAAATGGAATTATTGTACGACGATGGAGAAATGGACTATATAGTCAGTAATGTAGAAGCAAGTGAGGTTGGTAGGTTTAAACATGCAAATGTATTCAATTAAACTAACAATTTTATACATAAAATAAATATGTGCGGGTCATTTCTTTTAAGTATTCCATCAAATGGGTAATAGATATGGGTAAGCCTACTAAAAAAACGTACACATGGTAGTATTCAAAAAGAAAAAAATGAAAACAACACAAGAAATTGAACTCATTTCACAAAAGTAACAGATCAACGGAATAATGGCATGGCTAATGAAGAATCTTGAGTCCATAATGTGAACAGGATCAATACTTTGTTTCTACATAACAGCACTCTTCGGTGACTTTTACTGAAAATCCAAGAAACAAACCATACATAGACATTATACGATATTGGGGGTCATTGAGGGAAGGACTATATGTGCATCATATAAATGATAATATCATTAGTTACTCCATCATCTTTTCTGGCAATACGCTTTAGAGCAAACGAATTCAATACCAATCGTTGTACATGGCACTTGTTTTGTACCGTCCGATTGCCATTGTAGTCCTAAACCGTAAGATGTGTATTCATATTTAGGTTTGCTACACGCGGCGGGTGTTATATGAACCAAATAATTTATAGGATCCGCCTGTAAATATTCAACCGGGGGGCATTGAACCGCCAAGTTGGTTTGGTTAAAATCGCTTCTTTGGGGGGTGTAATGTTTATGGTAACATTAATAAGTAGATGATAACAAATGAGACTTGGAATTTCTACAAAGACTGCCTGAAATTAATGCAACAAACTACCCTCAAACTCACCAGTTACCAGGCTGCCTGCACGTATTAATTAGTACCATCCTTTAAAGGCTAATTTTCATAGGCCCAAATATATATCACCATAATCCAAGTATTTTCATATCTTTCAAGGACTATGCCGGAATTTGTTCCGTCAACTCAAACGTTAATACTCATCCAGGATTGCAAACATCTACAACAAATATGACCAAATTATTCCATAGGGGTACATGCAGAACGGGTAACAGAGCGCTTCCTGTGCAAACACTGCCGTCTGGTAACTCAATTCATGCCAACGATGATCGATCTGATTTCACCCGTTAACAAAAATATAAGATGTTATTCCTTTCGTCGTATGAACCTATTCAATTGGCCGACTGTTCATACGATCATTTTGCAAAGCGTGTTTATTTAGTTAAGGATAGTTCCAACTGAAGTGCATATAACATTTGAAAACTTTGATTTTAAGAGGAATTCGTACATCTGGTATCCAATGTCAACATTTGGCAGAAGGAACAAGTCAACATTTTAAAATAAATTTCAAAATCAATCAAACAAAGTAATTGATTTAGTGTGAAAGCCAATTGATACTGCAACTAGTTATTTTCCATCAATGTTTTTGAGCATTTGGACAGTGAACCGCCCCGTTCGACTTTGAACAGTTATCATACGATGGATCAATTTTTCATTATTTATGCGTCGTCTGCTGCAAGCTAGCAGGAGCCTACTCTATATTATTGCTTTAATTTGCATTATAGGCCAGTCATCTAAAGCAAAAATATATTTTAAACCTGGAAAAACTTAGAACAGAAATGATTTTTGTTGGAAACATCTCTAAGAACGCTTCCACAGTAACATATTAAAATGAACAAAATGGATGCTCGGGAGAAAATGAATTTGCATAAAACCAAAATGGCCGCAGAACCTATTGGTTCAATAATATAGGCACTCACACTTAATTTTGGGAGATATCACACAATGACTAGCATTTAACAAGTGTTCTTTCTGAATATATCATAAAATGTTTTTACAGAGCGGGCCACTTGCAATAGAAAATGGCGGTAATTTTTAAAATATAAAATGGCCGCCCAATTTCCCGCCCAAAATCAATGTTTTTATGAAAATTTATTATAAAAAAGGGATGATCTGTGCCTATATTTTTGGGGTATATGATGCTAAAAGTGGACTGAATGCCTTGAAACATGTACATTTCACAAACTCGGTGTTAAAACATTAAAGTTACAAAGTACCACTCCAAGAATTCAGTCCAGTAACTCCATGTGCTTAAATACACTAGTAATATACACAAACCATCCTTTTTATAAATTCGAATTTATGTGGCGGTCTGTTGCCGTGCTGTGCTCCGGAGAGGCACAGAGAAGCAGAATGACCCGTGGAATTTAAAATCACAACGAAAACAGTTTTGGACTAAATAAATAATCAAATAGTTAACATGCTTTCACTCAAAGAACCTCTCATGTACTGTAAGATGGCGATGGTCCGGCCATTGAAACCAAGTTCTTGCTGAGCTTACCATGGCTTGACACCAAAAAAATTTTTTTTTAAAGGTGGCAACGAGAGATTTCACATCTCCGGTTTCCCTAAAAAATTGAAAGTATCGATTTCCGCCTATTAAAGCTTAATCAAAAATATCCCCATCTGAAAGGATTTACGCTGAGAAATGTTTCTTTGGTTACACATGTGAAATTTCCGATTTCGTATAGGAGCAAATACGATTCAGCCTATGTTGTATATGAATATAATCAATCAAAATCACCTTTATTTTTCTATTTTAATACATTTCTCGTAGCCCAAATAGCAAAGGTAAGAAATCTATTGAGTCTCTATCTATATGAAATATATGATGACACCATATTTGGGTGCCTCAAAATATCTTGTTGCACCTTTAAAAGCCATAAATTTTCGTCATATTCGTAATCAATCCTTCATATTATGAAGTTTAAAGTATTAATTTATCAAATTTCAATAATGACGGAGATCTCATGTCCTCATGTCGCGAGGTGTCCTGATGCTTTTTAATACTATTGCCAAGGTTACCTTGCCCCGGTGTAAGCCTAAACGAACCTGAGTGGGCCCCCCATGAGAGAGTGTCCAGGTTACCATAGCAACATGTACGGAATAACCGTGACCTTGTAGACGAGGCCCATTTGGTACATTGCTGAAATATAATAAATGTGCATACGAGGCACTCAATGGAGAAACACAATAGACAAATGGGTGGTAGGACCTCAGTTCACACCGGACACGGTATTTATATGACGCCGTGACCCTGGCGTTTAAAGCCTTAAAAAGCATAATAAATATTTTTGGCATATGTTTAGAAATCAATCCTTCATAATAAATTGAAAGTTTAAATAAAAAAAAACCCGAATTATTTTTTTTAATTACTGAGATCTCACATCCCCAAACTCCACCCTCGTTGCTACTGAGAGCACATCTGATGATCTCAATGCCCTTGTCTGCCCATCAATAGCCGAGCAACTCCCTCGCAATGGCCGTTTCCAGGATATTGATAAGGATTACACTTGCATCTGTCAAAAAGAGATCACCAAACTTCTTCGAGCCCCTTGCGTGGACGGTCACTTTCAATACCCTTCTCACAAGATGAACTTACCTCTGCTATTAGCAACTAAAGAGTGGAAAGTCCCAGTGGCCTGATAATATACCAGCAGAGTTCCTGAAGCAATGCGGCCTACGATGTCTTGAATTCTATACCAACCAGTCCTACCCACGATCCCGAGGATGGCTATAACCACATCGCACTCTCCAAACCAACAGCCGTTGACAACCCCAAAAACTACGGCCCAATATCACTACTGTTGTTTCTCAAACTCCTTGAGAGGCTGATCCTGGCCCGCTGGGGCCAGTCGTCGAATCCCATCTACCTGACGAACAGCAGGATTCCGCCTGTGGCCGTAGCACTGTCCATCAGATCGTAAAAACTCACAAATGATATTTAGGATAGCTTGAAGAAGTCGTCGTGACTGTAAGGCAGTCGTCATCTTGGTGGACCTTATTTACTGCAGCATATGACACGTGTGGCACCAGGTTCTCATTCCATCCTGGATCGTCACCTTGTACATTCATATATAATATGCTTGGCAAAACCGTCCCTTTTGTTCTTAAAAGGTGATGAGCAGAGCAGTCGACTGCGTCGTTTGAGGAACAGAGTCCCACACGTATCAGTAACTTTTCTCCCATGCGTCACTTTGTATATGTATATCAGCAGCGGATCTGGTCTACATTGATGCTGAATATGACATCCAGCTGGTCCAAATAACTCTCACACAACGAAAGCTGGACCCGGGGGGAGGCATGCACATATGAAATGGATATGGGTGTAAGGCTGCGCTTTGACAACCCATTGGAATTCGGTGACCAAGACTAAAAAAAAATAGGGTCTTTGGGTGAGAGACAGCCAAAATGTCCCAAAATAGGGGTTTGGGTGTGACAAATGTTCCCCCAACTGGTGTCCTTTTTAGAAATTTTGGACATTTCAAACGAAAAAAAAAAAAAAAAACCAAATAGGGTCTTTGAGTGGAAAATTTTCAAATTTTCCCCCAAACTATGGGTCTTTGGGTGACCGTTTAGTAAATTGTAAAATATCGGGCTTTGTGTGATATTTTCAAATACACATGTGGTCTTTGGGTAACAGCGATGCTGCAAATGGGGGGTCTTAACAGCTTTACATGCGCGTCACCGGCCCAAGATATAGGGCCGCCCCCCCCCCCCGAGCTGGGACCAATACTCAATGATACATGAGAACCAACTCACTATTACTGGCTGCCTTTGTTCCACTCCATCCGAGTTTCTCCCATGTGCTTTCAGGCTTTACCTGCAGTGCTTCGGAAAGAACATCATACCCATAAACTTGTAATAAGGCTCTGTTGGACAAAGCACCTGCTGCATATTCTGTCAATCAAAGAATCACACCATCTCAGCAGACAAGACTGCGCTCTCGTCGATCTTCTGTCGACCGGGGGGCCCCCCCCCCGATACTAACTCTCTCCAGCTGCCCATTTTCACTTCTTAGACATGGAACACTGCCTTGGCTAGATACTCCAAGGCCAGACCAAATTCACCTATCACCCCATGACAAACTCCCACCTGGTAGAATCTTCAACATCATGGGTCACCTTGGCACAGGTTGTGCACGTGTCGTCGTTTCAACAGCAATATGCACCGATGGGTCTATCTCCATCCTGCCATGGGCTTTTCCACCCCCTCACAAGACTGTGGATCACATCTCAATGAGTGCCCTACCTACCTTTCGTCCACCGGTGATGTAGACTTCTCAAACCCCACAATCAACAGTGAGCTGGTTCCACTAACTCACATATTTATCTGCTGCCCCCATATGCCAGAAGAAGTGAAGATGGCTCTCTTAACAACGTAGTTTAAAATGGCTATATCATGATTACATGACAAAACCGCCGTAAAAAAAAAGGTATTCATTTTTGGTTTGGCGAAATGGCAGGCACCTTTAGAAATTAAACAGCCAATCTTGCATTATTATTACTCTATTACCATAAACGTAATAAATTTAGGATATCCCAGCCAATAATATTGCATGAACAGTTGATATATTATATTCTGAAAAAGTGGACTTTTGATTTTGGCGGGAAAATGGCCGCCATCTTAGAAATGGCCGCCATAATTGTAATTAACGTCAGCCAATTACAGTCATCCTCCAATTTGTCATTTCCATTGAAATACTATGTGATCATGGTTATTTTTACAATAAAACATCTGAGTTAGCATGCAGGAAGAACCAATAATTCTGAAAATTATGGCTCGAAAAAAACGGCCATTTGGGTTTTATGCAATTACAATTTTTTCTCCAAGCTTCCATTTTTTTTCTCTATTTTTAATATGTTGTTTTGGAAGGTCTTTGGAGGTATTACAGCAAAAATATTTCTGTTGCAATTTTTTCAAATCAAACACAGCTTGACTGGACTATAACGGAATAAGCTCACTATACTGCGTAGTGCGAGGTATAATAGATTATCCCTTGATAGTATGTGTGTGTGTGTGGGGGTGGGGTGGGGTGGGGTGGGGTGTGGGTGGGCGTGGGGTGGGGGTGAGGGTGGGGGTGGGGTGGGTGGGTGGTGTGGGGGTGGGTGTGGTAAATGTTAACCCTGGCATTAAACATGTTAAGCAATTGCTTCAACAAACTTTGAATTTTTTAAGTCCGCACAAAGACTAGAAATGGCTAAAACGGACTTAAAAAAATTCCGACTTTCTACATGTATAAAACAGAACCATTAGATCAGGGATTCCAATCCTTAATGATAAAAGCCTAGTTCAAGAGGCAATGTTGATCATTGACAGCTAGAACAACTAAGAGGGAGTTTTTAAGTTTAACAAAGAAACCTATAATCGGGTATCAAATCCTCAGCATCGAAGAAATTGAGGGCATGTGTAGATAAAAATGTACCATATTGCTTTGTAATGGGACTATTATGATTATATTTTTTACCATTGATAAATTAACTTCATACCGGTCGAAAGAACCCTGCCCAAGACTCACATGGATAACAGATTTACCTCTTGATGATTCTCAGTGACAATTGACTGCATTAACAAACCGCGATGGTAGACGATACAACAATCTTTCCTTAGAACCTGTATTTTTTATTTATCCTGTTATTTCATGTATTTAATTAAGTGGTTCTTCGGAAACAACGCGATAAACGAATTAAATACGGGTTAATTTCAGTTGTCGTTCGTAGCTTGTTGCTATTTCAGTGACGCTCCATTGAGTTATGGTCACTTTCAGGCTACATGTATAGTTTTCAAAGACACCTGTTGTTTTATGGTTCAAATGATCCTATTTCAGCCGTTGATTCTGATGATGGGAGACGTTTTGATAGAGCAAATATTAGTATGACTTTTCTGCAGAACACCGTGTTGCAAAATTTGTTCTTATTAAAGGTACATCGAGAGATTTTCACATATGATACTATAGGTGTCCCTAAAAAAATTTTCAATGCAGTGATGATGGTAAACTTTCCATCAAAAAGGTTGAGAATATTTTCTTTCGTAAAATAAATTTTATATTTTTAATTTCGTATTGGATCAAATACAAAATTCAGCCCTTTTGTACGATCTTGTCCACTAATAACCCTTATGAGGGAGGGGAGGGGTCACAAGTTTGGTTTTAGTAGAGTATGGATTGCCTCTCAGAGGCGAAAATAATATGGTCCGACCCATTTTGTAACCATTTTTGTGCATGAAAATGGGGCTCATAGCAGCAGAGATGCAAACTTTGGCAAAATTTACCAAACAAATTTGCCATTTTTCTTAAAATAAAGATCGACCGATTAAGCAAATTTGGGAATGTTAGCTCCGGATTGCGGAAATTGGCCTAATTTTCCAAGAAATGTTAGAAATTTTTTACCCATCTCTACAACCCAAATGGCATAAAAAGGGGTCATTCCTGTAATCAGCCTTAAAATGAGACCCATGTTGGAGGCCCATCCCCGTCCGGGGGGGGGGGGGGAGCACTCATATATGAAATGGATATGGGTGTAAGGCTCAGCGCCTTTCCAACCCAGGGTCGAATTCGGGTGACAGAGAACTGAAAATAGGGGTCGTTGGGTGAGAGACAGCCACCTTGTCCAAAGATAGGGGTTTTCCGAGTTACAAATTTGCAATTTTCCAAAAAAATGGGGTCTCTGGGTGAGATTTTTGAAAAATTTCTAAAAAAATAGAGGGCAAGAGTTCCTTATGTACACCCCTTTCAAATTTCACATGTAACAATTCATTTTTTGTTTTTTGGCCTTAGGGTAGGGTTATTTGTTTGTGTCAGGCCATAAATAAAAAAATTTTGTTTCCTGTGCAGTTTTAAAGGGGGTACATAGGAACTCTTTCCTCCCTCTTTTTCTCGGTGAACATTTTGAAAAGTTTTGCCCCAAATAAGGTCTTTGGGTGAAAATTTACAAAAAAATTGGGCCTTGGGTGCCACGAATGCTTGACAAGAGTCTTAACAGCCTTACATACGAGTCACTTCGCAGATTGGGAGTGCTCCCGCCCCCCCCCATCACCCGTAATACCATTTTTTGTGTAATTGAGTACGCACCCGCACCCTTTTGGAATACAAACATGCACATATAAAGGTCCTTTAAATGATGCCGTACCGCGCACATGTTCATCAAACTCATCGTAATACATTATGATGGTTGTTTTTCACTTGGTAAATTGCGTGTGGATGTGCAAAATTAGGTGTTTTTTCACTTCGTAATTTACCTTTTTAGATGTGATTATTTTCGTGGTTACTCGTGAATCGCAGTTTGACACCGATTTTGTCTTTCGTTCACATAAAAATGATGGAAAAAACGATAGTGCATGGATTTTCGTGATATTCTTTCCGGTTTGATGTTCTTTCCGATATCACATGCTGTTTCCCCAGGTAATTTTGAATCGTTTCGCATTATAGGAAGCTCAGCACTGTGCACCCGGCACGCCTCACTCGGATACCAAAGAATACCATTGGAACGACTTTTATTTTTATCGCGCACTTAGAGCTTATGGTCCCCCCTGACTCCTAGTCCACCTACAACGGCAGACAGGGCACTCGATTCAGCTGACTCTTCACACAACATTAGTTTTCATGCTTTATTCCGTTGCTGTCTATAGAACCCGGACTATGGTTTCCGGCGGACTATCTCCTTTTACCAGGCCCGTACCAGGAATTTATTGGGGGGAGAGGATTTTCCATTCCAGAAGTGGACCTTTTTGACGCTGGAAAACTAATTGGGTGGTGGGTGCAGGGGCCCGCCTTATCTCTGCGATTTTGACAATTTGAACG